>ONZH01000749.1:0-31326 GCA_900303285.1 Rhinella marina | reverse complement strand
CACGATCAATGATGAACAACCACTAAATTGCTTTAATAATGATCTCAGATGCCACGATCAGTGATGAACGCAGCATCTAAGGGGTTCAATCATGGGGGGAGGAGCAATTGCCATACCCTGTCACAAAAAAAGTGCTTTGTCAAGAAATAATTCATCACAAAGCAAATTTTTTTGTAAAATTCGGTGAAGCAGCCGATTTGAATTTTGGTCATCTCTAATTATGGTCAATGCAAAATGCAGAGGCTTGTCAGTAAACAACATAAGCTGAATGTGTTTCTGGGCTAAGGAGTAGAGATTACCAAAGTTCTCAAAACTTCGATTAGGCTGCTTCGCTGAATTTCACAAGAAAATCACTTTGTGATGAATTTTAGTACTTCATCATGAAGTGAGTAGCGGGTGCAATGACTGGGAATGGTGATGGTGCCAACCCCATCGTTGAACCCCTCAGATGCCGCATTCATCACTGATACACCATCTAAGATGATCATTGAGGGCTGTCAGGGGTTAATCTGTTAAAAAAATAAAATACATCCTCACCTTATCCATTTGCTCACGAGGAGTCCACCAAGGTTGTCTTGATTGAAGATCCAGAGCAAAATCTTGCGAAATCATCACACGACATCATACATCACCACCCACGAGATTTTGCATAGGATATTAAATCAAGATGGGCGCGGAAAACACTTCACGCTCAAGTGCATGAGGTGAGTATGATTTTTTTTTACCTCCCTCCATTTTAGGGAAAATTGATTTTGTTACTACATAGCACAGAGAAATTCACTTTGTGAACTTTGATTCGCTCAACACTACTAATGAGGCATCATTCAATGATTTTACACATTAAAAGTACTATATATATATAGTACAGACCAAAAGTTTGGACACACCTTCTCATTCAAAGAGTTTTCTGCATTTTCATGACTATGAAAATTGTAGATTCACACTGAAGGCATCAAAACTATGAATTAACACATGTGGAATTATATACTTAACAAAAAATGTGAAACAACTGTAAATATGTCTTATATTCTAGGTTCTTCAAAGTAGCCACCTTTTGCTTTGATTACTGCTTTGCACACTCTTGGCATTCTCTTGATGAGCTTCAAGAGGTAGTCACCTGAAATGGTTTTCACTTCACAGGTGTGCCCTGTCAGGTTTATTAAGTGGGATTTCTTGCCTTATAAATGGGGTTGGGACCATGAGTAGTCCTACTGAATAGACTGTTAGAATTTGTATTATGGCAAGAATAAAGCAGCTAAGTAAAGAAAAACGAGTGGCCATCATTACTTTATGAAATGAAGGTCAGTCAGTCCGAAAAATTGGGAAAACTTTGAAAGTGTCCCCAAGTGCAGTCGCAAAAACCATCAAGCGCTACAAAGAAACTGGCTCACATGAGGACCGCCCCAGGAAAGGAAGACCAAGAGTCACCTCTGCTGTGGAGGATAAGTTCATCTGAGTCACCAGCCTCAGAAATCGCAGGTTAACAGCAGCTCAGATTAGAGACCAGGTCAATGCCACACAAAGTTCTAGCAGCAGACAAATCTCTACAACAACTGTTAAGAGGAGACTGTGTGCAGCAGGCCTTCATGGTAAAATAGCTGCTAGGAAACCACTGCTAAGGACAGGTAACAAGCAGAAGAGACTTGTTTGGGCTAAAAAACACAAGGAATGGGCACAGACCAGTGGAAATCTGTGCTTTGGTCTGATGAGTCCAAATTTGAGATCTTTGGTTTCAAACACTGTGTCTTTCTGCGACGCAGAAAAGGTGAACGGATGGACTCTACATGCCTGGTTCCCACCGTGAAGCATGGAGGAGGAGGTGTGATGGTGTGGGGGTGCTTTGCTGGTGACACTGTTGGGAATTTATTCAAAATTGAAGGCATACTGAACCAGCATGCCTACCACAGCATCTTGCAGCAGCATGCTATTCCATCCGGTTTGCGTTTAGTTGGACCATCATTTATTCATCAACAGGACAATGAGAGTGATGGGGTGCTACGCCAGATGACCTGGCCTCCACAGTCACCAGACCTGAACCCAATCAAGATGGTTTGGGGTGAGCTGGACCGCAGAGTGAAGGCAAAAGGGCCAACAAGTGCTAAGCATCTCTGGGAACTCCTTCAAGACTGTTGGAATAGCATTTCAGGTGACTAGCTCTTGACGCTCATCAAGAGAATGCCAAGAGTGTGCAAAGCAGTAATCAAAGCAAAAGTTGGCTACTTTGAAGAACCTAGAATATAAGACATATTTACAGTTGTTTCACACTTTTTTGTTAAAGGGTTTCTGTCACCAGTTTTTTCGGTATGAATCAGGCTGACATTAGAGATGTTCTAATGTCACCTGATTCCAAATATATATCTGTTTTATTTACTCACATGGTTTATTTAGTCACATGGTTAGGATCACACAAACAGTCTGTCTCCTCCTAAACCATGTGACTGATCACATGGTCATGACATCATTGAAGGTCCTTGCAAGCTATGGTGAATGGAGTGTTTCTTCTCTGCCTGGTTCTGTCAATCAACAGAGCCTCTAGGAGCAGGGGTAACGCCCCTTGCACCTAGAGGCCTTATTAGCATAAAATAAAAGTTCATTTTATATAAAAATGGGGGCACCAGTAAATAAAACAGATATATATTTGGAATCAGGTGACATTAGCACATCTCTAATGTCAGCCTGATTCATACCGAAAAAACTGGTGACAGAAACCCTTTAAGTATATAATTCCACATGTGTTAATTCATAGTTTTGATGCCTTCAGTGTGAATCTACAATTTTAATAGTCATGAAAATACAGAAAACTCTTTGAATGAGAAGGTGTGTCCAAACATTTGGTCTGTACTGTATAGTATACACACAAATATACATATACAGGTCTGTGTATATATATATATATATATATATATATATATATATATACACACACACACACACACACACAGCTCCATATAACTATATAAAAAAATGTACTGCACAGGGATGGCTGGCCAGACGTCCTGCTTTCTGGGTTGGCGGCAGGGGGCGTGCCCTAATGGGTAAATGGGCGTGGCTTAGTCTGTCCATGGCACAATGGTAGTGCAGGGGGGGTGGATGATGGACTGAGTAGCCACCCCAGTACAGGGGCTCTGAAGGCTTTTATTACAACCAGTTTCTCACAGGAATCAGGTGTTTGTGGAGACAGAACAAGCAGCTGACTCCTGTCAGAGTTGGAGCAGAGAGCAGCTACTGACAGGCGCAGATTGCACATGACCTGCATTTATTTATTCATACCGAAAAAACTGGTGACAGAAACCCTTTAAGTATATAATTCCACATGTGTTAATTCATAGTTTTGATGCCTTCAGTGTGAATCTACAATTTTAATAGTCATGAAAATACAGAAAACTCTTTGAATGAGAAGGTGTGTCCAGACTTTTGGTCTGTACTGTATATATATATATATATATATATATATAGTCCTGAGATACCCTCTGAAGAAAGATCAAATACAATGTGTCAATGGAGCTGGCTGAGAAATTGTCCAGGTACAGAACCCTTTAACCAGGTACAGAACCCTGACAGCCAATTTGCGTTGTTCTGTTTTCTTTTTTCCTCCCTGCCTTTCAAAATGGAAGCCATATGAGTGCGTGGTTTTTTTTGTGGAACAAGTTGTATTTTATAATGGGATAATTTAATTTGCCATAGCTTGTATTAGAAATTGGGGGAAAATTATGGTGAAGGAGCAATGTGATCAAAAAAACTTTTTGTTTTATTTTTTTTTCCATTATGGTTTTAAAGGGGTATTCCGGTAAAGTAACTTATTTTTTGAAAAACTGCATTAAGGCTGCCAGCTGTGTGCAACTAGAACCCATACATTTAACCAGAGCTTCAATTTACCTTGCAAGCCATCTCTCTATCTCCTGTGTGAGCCTGCAACACACTGAGAGTATCACGGCTCCTGATCTTCCCTCACAAAACTACCATCCCCACAATGCCTAGATTTCCTGCTGTGAGTTTACAACATTTAGCTAGAGAATTTATAGGAACACACAGAGCATGATCGACCTAACAAAGGCTCAGAACTACAGGTCAATGCCATGGTAACTTATGAGGAAACTCAGTGGGTAGCAGAAGAAGAAACTACTTTTATAACTACTGAACGGTAAATAAGTGAAAATGACATTATATTAGGTAATTATTAATGATGAATTAGTCTAAAACATAAGTCATATTTATGGTAACCGGAATACCCCTTTAAGCACATATTATAAATATTTTTATATTTTATTAGTTTGGACATTTTTGGACATAGCGATACCAATGATGTTTATTTTTTTATTATATAGTTACCAAATGGGCAATGTGGTTATTAACAATGACCAGAATTTCATGGCCACGCTGCATTTGGGGGAAATAACACATGCTTCCTGAATGGTGCACGTTATAAACCCGATTGTGCAACAGTGACTTGCAGATGGTACAGTGAATTGCAGAAGGTGCAATGTCCATGATTCTGTCCTCGCATTTCAGCCATTTTTATGTGGCAAGTAGAGATGAGCTGAAATCTGCTGAAAGCTGAAAGATGCTGACTGAAATCCCCTTTTTTTCTTTGTAAGTTTGTACTGGAGATGTGGCTACTCCATTTGGTCATGCACTCCTGACTAGCCCGTCTGCCCCATAGGCTGATTTTAAATAGTGTAACTATAAAGCCGAGTGGACTCGACATGCATGTTGGTACCTGCATCCCTGAATTAGTGGAGGCCTTTGAAGCACCAGAAATAGCCAAAGGCAGAGGGGATCCAGCATGTATGTGGAACCAACACCCCCTGATTATACGGAAGCCAAGGTTGGCACATAACAGGTAGGAAATAGTGTTAGGTTCCCGTCCTACAGAGACCACCTTGACGTTTTGGTGGACGGGCTCAGATAATTTTGTACAAAATATATTTGCCAAGAATCTCTAATTTACTAAACAAGCATAGCATTAGCTTCAGAATACCTCATATCACTATGGCATTTTGTGCTTTATCTGGTTGGCAGTGTGCTGTTGCATTGTACAGTATGTAAAATTCAAACACTGTTGTCTACCTCCACCTCCTGTTTCAACATTAGCACTTAGCAGGCTAGCAGCCATCGCAGTTTCATTGTTGTATTTACTATTCACAAATTTGTTTTGGGGACTTTCCTCAAGAAAATAAAATATGTTATTAAAATTCAAACACTGTTGTCTACCTCCCGTTAGCAGGCTAGCAGCCATTGTTATACTCCGCCGCAGTTTCTTTTTGTATTTACTATTCACAAATTTGTTTTGGGGCTTTCCTCAAAAAAAAAAAAAATTTGAAAAATTTTATTAAAAAATAAAATTCTGACACTGTTGTCTACCTCCGCCTCCAGTTTCAACATTAGCAGCGATTGTTATACTCCACAGCAGTTTATTTGTTGTATTTACTATTCACTCTCTACTCACGTAACCAGTCCCCTACCACTACTGCCAGTGCCACCCATGAAAAACCCATATTTAATTTTCTCTGCCTCTATTTACTTCAAGGGAGAATGTTTAGAGGCTTGTTGCCCAAACAAGCCAAGCCACCCTGTATTTATCTGACTTTAATCTGGGAACCAGACTGTGCTTAATTTTGTAAGGCTTTGGCCTGAAGACACCCTGTCTTTATTACATTAATCCAGGAACCAGCCTTTGGTCAATTTTTTAAGGCTCCGGCCTAAAGAGACACCCCTGTCTTCCACACTAATGTGGGCTCTGGCCTATGCACAATCTTTAGAGGCTTCGGCCTAAAGAGACACCCCTGTCTTCCACACTAATGTGGGCTCTGGCCTATACACAATTTTTGGAGGCTCCGGCCTAAAGAGACACCCCTGACTTCTTCACAGTATGTCAGGAAGTGGTTAAAGGTTTAAAAAAACAATCAAAACACAGGTTTTAGAAGAATTATTTTATTACTTAAAAAATAATAAATAAAAAACAAAAGAAAAAAAATTACTCCAACCTTTGCCGATGTCTGCCCATCATGGCTTGAAGCTCTTGGAGCTCCAGCTGCAGGCCGTGAACAAGCCGGGAAACAGCATGGAGCCTGGTGCCAAAACGTCGTAAGGCTGCCTTTACTTTGAAGTCAATGGGGATATCTGTAGGGGTGGAAACAGTAATATAATTAGTATGATCGAGTTAAAGGGGTTGTCCCACAAAAAAATATTCTAAACTCAGCACCTGGATCTGAATACTTTAGCAATTGCTTGTCATTAAATATTTTGTATATCTACTGGAACGAGTTATTCAGTGAAATGTATCTTTATTGAGCCATTTTTTTTCTTATTTCGTTGAACTGCTCACTGAGAAGGGCACACATGCTCAGTTTAAATCTTCAACTGCCTCCTGTCCTGAGCTGTGATAGGGAGAGATGGACACGAGTCCTGACATGCAGCAGAATAGACACTAGTCACACTACCCTTGAGTAACCAGCTTGATATAAATGTAGCTGAGTAATTGGGGTAGATCTCTGGATCTATGTGAGGTGCCAGGCTGTTTCTCGCTTTGTTAAAAAGAGATTGCCAATGTACTATAATATTATATGATGTATGACACATTTTTGATAATTTTTTTTTAGAGGTAACACAAGTTTCTACTTCTTTCACTACCTTGATTTTAAAATTATTGTGATAAGTTTAACATGTCTGCTTCACTAACCACTTGGAGAACATAGTGTGTACACAGTCTAGTTATCAATAACATGTTGGGTGGCATGATCCTAGTGCTTGAGAATATTAAACTTCTGTGAATTTGGGGTTAGTACTTACTGGACACCTATAATGAGTGGTCTTCCCATGGGCCTGGGGAAATCTCCTCCCTCACAGTTGGAGCTACAAAAGATCAAAATATAAGGTAAATTTATGTTTTAAGACAGAAGGTCCACACATTACACTTTTTATTTTACCTACCTTCTAGCTCTGGAAGTTGGGGTGGTGGTGTTGGAGGGCAAGTGGGCTCCTCTCTGGCAGTTGTGGTGGAGGAGGGTGAGAGGGGCTCCTCTGTGGTGCAGCAGCTGTCAAAAATCATTAAATAATGGCATTACATTCAACTCTAATTAACAGTTGTAGCGCTTCTGATGTTGATACTTTGATGTTTGGGGCTTGATCCCATTCCTAACCACTAGTGCTCTACTGTATCGCTGCACTGTCACGTATCCTGGATTAAAAATAAATATGTTGACGCTTACTAGAAGCTGAAGGTACCGGGACTGTAGGGGCTGTGGCCGTCCAGACACAACACTGTCGTTGGTGACGTTGTTGACGTTGCTCTGCACCATAAATCCGTACACAATTGTTATGATGACCGTTTTTTTTTCTCGTGGTCAGCTATCTTTGCATCCATAGGAAGCAGAGATGGGTGATGGTAAGCAGGGAGCAGTCCACTACCCGCTCTTCACCTTCCCCGACTTCCATTATAACATCTCCTTGTGGCCCCCATATAGTATATAATGTCTCCTTGTGGCCCCCATACAGTAATGTCTCCTTGTGTCTGCCCCCATACAGTATACAATGTCTCCTTGTGGCCTCCATATAGTATATAATGTCTGTTTGTGGCTACCCCATACAGTATAACATATCCTTGTGGCCCCCATACAGTATAACGTCTCGTTGTGGCCCCTATTCAGTACAACAACTCCTTGTGGCTACCCCATATAGTATAACGTCTCCTTGTGGCTGCCCCCATACAATATAACATCTCCTTGTGGCTGCCCCCATACAGTATAATGTCTCCTTGTGGCCCCCATACAGTATAATGTCTCCTTGTGGCTGTCCCCTACAGTATAATGTCTCCTTGTGGCCCTTATACAGTATAATGTCTCCTTGTGGCTGCCCCATACAGTATAATGTCTCCTTGTGGCTTCCCCTACACAGTATAATGTATCCTTGGCTGCCCTTATACAGTATAATGTCTCCTTGTGGCTGCCCCATACCATATAATGTCTTCTTGTGGCTGCCCCACATAGTATAATGTCTTCTTGGCTGCCCCCATACAGTATAATGTCTCCTTGTGGCTGCCCCATACAGTATAATGTCTCCTTGTGGCTTCCCACACAGTATAATGTATCCTTGGCTGCCCTTATACAGTATAATGTCTCCTTGTGGCTGCCCCATACCATATAATGTCTTCTTGTGGCTGCCCCACACAGTATAATGTCTTCTTGGCTGCCCCCATACAGTATAATGTCTCCTTGTGGCTGTCCCCATACAGTATAACATCTCCTTGTGGCCCCGTACAGTATAACATCTCCTTGTGGTCCCCATACAGTATAATGTCTCCTTGTGGTCCTCATACAGTATAATGTCTCCTTGTGGCCCCCATACAATATAATGTCTCCTTGTGGCTGCCCCCATACAGTATAATGTCTTCTCCTTGTGACCCCAAGTGTTTTTTTTCTTCTAAATGGGTATTTATCGCAATATATATCGTTATTGTGATAAATTTCTTAATGTCGTTATCGTGGGAATATTTTTGATATTGCCCAACCCTACGTCCAGATACATGAGCTGCAGCATGAGCACATCTTTGAGTCTTTGTGTAGGAGGAGGAAGTGCTAACTATGAAGGGGCATATATCTAAGGGTACTTTCACACTAGCGCTAGAGATCCGGCGGGCTGTTCCGGCCAGGAACAGCCCACTGGATCTATCCAGATCCGGCATTTGCCTGACACAAATGGGAGAATGGCCAGCCCCACTAACAATAACGGGGGATGGCGCTGATGCAGCCGCTATCCGGCAAGAACGCCGGGAATTGGCAGGACAAATACTTCAGAACAGCCTGCCGGATCACTGCCACATATGTGAAAGTAGCCTAAGGTAAATTATTGTAAAGGAACACATATCTGAGAATACCTTTAATTGTCTGGGTGGAGTTAGAGGCGTGGCCTAGCATGAAAGAAAATCGCTGCAGCACACTACGCACGCTGCCCACGTAAAAAAGTGCTACTACCAACTAATGAAAACCATATAGAAGGACAATGTGGCTGACTGGCCTTGTATATATAATAAAATACAGTACACTAATTTTTTAACATGTTTTTAATTTTTGAAATATTTTGTTACTCACCCTGTCGTATCTCCACGAGGATCTCAGTATGCCGCTCTGGGCACTTGAATTTTAAATCGGACCATTTGCGCTTGATCTGGCCCGGAGTCTTCACAACATCAAACCGGTGGCACAAGCCTCAGATCACCTGCTGCACCTTCTTCCTGTGCTGGTTTGGGTGTCGGTGTGTGCCATCGTAATCCTGGCGGTCCATCAGCTTGACCATGTATTTAAGCTCTCCAGAGCTAAATGCTGATGAACGCCGGGATGTCATGTTCAAAACGTCGCTCTGCCTCTGAGGACTGTAAGCCGTGGCCTAGCGTCGTGCGTGTGTATAACGTAATCGCGGGACAATAGTACGCTAAAGATTCGTACGCACTTTGTACGCTCATGTGTACGTATTCAGTTAAGTAGCGTACCTTTAACAATGCTAGACTATATGTGCGTTATTTGTGCGGGAATGTTCGAAGACGCAGTGTATGTATACACTCATGCTCACGTATTCAGTTCAGTAGCGTACTTTTAACAATGCTTAGACTGTATGTTCGTTATTTGTGCGGGAATGTTCGCAGAACACGACCAGAATAACGAATATTTTTTTACGCAATTTGGACCGAATAAATTCATATAAAAAGCAAATATTTTTATCAATTCGGTGAATATTCACCTACTGTACTTGCAGTGACAAAACAGTCTGCCGTTTCACCGCTTAATCTACAATGTTAAAACTCACAAAAGATTACACTTTGCAGAAGCAAGAGCATCTGTACAAGCAATGTAAAGCCGTGCATAATTTTGTCATGCATAAGACCACCTCAACAGGGAGAATGTGATGCTTCCAGGTCAGGCAGTGGCTGCTCATCAGAATTGCATATCTCATATAAACCTATCCAAAGGGGCCACAAAATGTGTCAGTAGGGACAACTGCAGCATAAACAATGTCATGCCCCTCATATTTATCTTAGAATGGATACTCACGCTCATGCAACATGTGACTCTATCATAATAAAAACAACTACGGCATCTTCTTGTCCGCCCTGTAACCATTGAGGACTCATAAGGAAAATGTCTGGAGGAGAAGGAGGAGGAGTCAGTTGTGGATGAGCAGGAGGATGTTGATGATTATGACACTGGCACCTGCCACAACACCAAATTACTTCAGTGAGAGGCTCAATCAGAAAGAACTGGGTCCTCAGGTACAATGGCCAGAATGGCAAGCTGAATGGTTGCTTACTTACTGTACATACTGACAGGCTTATCATTCAGATGATTACTGGATAGATGTACTTTTAGATGCTCACCATCAAAGCAAAATGGAGGAATATCTTCCTCCTGCCAAAAGGAGGCCAAATTACTTTATTACCAGGAAACACTTTGTACGTATCTTGCTATAGCCTTCGGTGAGCAAAGCCCTGCTTCATGTGTCTAAGGCCCCTTTTCATCCCATGTAGAGTTACCCACCTCCTGCCATCTTAGTTACCATAAGGAGCAGAAACTGCAGCAGCCAGTTATGTATCATTATGATGGAAATCTATGTGGTATGGATCAGGCACTCATATCAGAAGTCACACAAACAACAAATATTCTATAACAAGGGATCCTGTTATACTAAAATAAAATTGTAAAATAGAGTTAAAATGAATGATATGATAAACGCATGTGCTGTTCTCTGGACTGATTCCTGGACGATATCGAGTTCTATATAGCAGGTCTCACATACATGTCCCCATTAGTAGATAATCCCCATCCTTTGATTGGTTATTGCTTTTGAATGATGGCAGTGTCTGTAAGTGTAAAATCACTTGTGTATACCGTGGCATCCCACGGAGTTACATACACACCGTTTTACACAAAAAGATGGTTTACTCACAATTGACCTCTGGTATATCCCTTCACATGTGGATTTAAAACTTATCCACCTATAGTCCACTTGCCGACGTCACTCAGGGTCTCGGCAACCTCCGCCTGCTGCCGCTCCTGCTCTATGGCGTCTCTGAAGCAAGCGGTCTAAGCGTCTCACGTGGTTGTTGGATCACGTGACCGGACTCCAATGTCGTCTTTGCCGGCAAGATTTCTCTTTGGAAATGCAAAGAATCCAAAATGTCTTTATCTCTCACCGGTGAGTATTGGGGTGGAAAGACTTGGCCGAGGTACGCCTATATGCCAGACGCGTTTCGAGACGTCCTGTCTCTTCCTCAGTGGCTATAATACTGGCCATCTTACCACCTCTTTTTATATCCTCTTCCATCCCCATCATCAAAAACCCGTAATGGATTCGATGTATGTTCTCTCCATGGAACTGATTTTTGTGACATCCACATAAAATAATAATATATGGCTCTTGACTGAGGCTGCTCCTGAGACAAGTGACTGAGCTAAGTGACCAGTAGAGTTATAAGAGATTGTTGTTTGTGTAGAGAGTGATTTGTGTTTGTAGAAAGATTATATACAGCTAAAATCTGTTTTGTTTGGTGTAGCATACATTAGCATATAGAATCTGAACAGACACAAGTTTAAACTGCTTTTTGCACTTTTTTTTCCCTCTAGTCTGCTGATTGCCTGTGGGTGTGGTTAATTAATCTCAGGTGTATAAAAGTATCAGTTGAACTCAGACTGAGCCTTGCTCTTGACTGAGGCTGCTCCTGAGACAAGTGACTGAGCTAAGTGACCAGTAGAGTTATAAGAGTTGTAAAGAAGTTGTAAAATGTTTGCAGTAAGTACTTTATTCTTGTTAATTGATTGCTGTTTTGTAACTGGGATGGATAGCAAGATTGAAAGTTTTCAACAGTGCACAGTCTGCCACATGTATGAACAACAGGAGCAGCAGTTCCTGGGTGAATACCGCTGTGGTAGATGTGAGCATGTTGCCAATCTGGAAGCTCACATTAGAGATCTGGAGAAGCATATTGCAACACTGAGGGAAACAAGAGATCTTGAGAGGGGCCTGCTTCTCACAGAACAGGCAGTTATGGGGTCTGTTATGGAGGGTGGAGAGGAAAATCAGGAGGCCCATGTAAGGAGCTGGGTTAACCCGAATAGAGGGAGTGGCAAGGGGTCTAGGAAAAGGAAGGCCAGTCCTGCTTCTGTGCACCCAAGCAAAATTGCCAAGTTAGGTGATGATGCGAGGGTGTCAGTCTCAGAAATGGCAACCCTAGTGGATACTGGTCTCCCTAACAGCCGGGGGAACAGTCCATCTAGTAGTGGGGGGAATGGTAAAGCAGGTAGGCCGAGACAGCTAGTAGTGGTAGGGGATTCCATAATCAGGAAGACGGATAGAATAATTTGTCGCCAAGACCGCCTCAACCGAATGGTTTGCTGTCTCCCTGGTGCCAGGGTTCGGCATGTGGTGGAACGGGTGGACAAATTACTGGGAGGGGCTGGGGATGACCCAGCTGTCGTGGTCCATGTGGGAACCAACGACAGAATAAATGGTAGGTGGAGGTCTGTTAAGAATAATTATAGAGAACTAGGAGCCAAGCTGAAGGGATGGACCTCCAAGGTTGTATTCTCAGGAATACTGCCTGTGCCATGCGCATCGCAGGACAGACAGCGGGAGCTGAGGGAGTTGAATGCATGGCTCAAGTCTTGGTGTAAGGGAGAAGGGTTCGGGTTCTTAGAGCACTGGGCTGATTTTTCATTGGGGTACAAATTGTATTCTGTGGATAAATTGCACCTGAATGGAAGAGGGGCTGCTGTGCTGGGGGAGAGAATCCTAGAGGGGGTGGCTGAGTTTTTAAACTAGGGATGTGGGGGGGAGGACAAGCAGAAAATAAAGCAAAGCATGCAGTGGTAGATAGGTTAGAGAGTGGTCAGAACAGAGTGGTGGGTGGAGAAGTGGACCATGGGGGGAGGATAACAGCAGTGGATAAGGAGATCCATGTGTTACAAATCAGCAGAAAAAACATGTCTAGTCAGAAAACATCAATAAATTACATTTCTAAACCTAAATGTACAAAAACACATGGTAATTTAAAGTGTATGTTCACAAATGCCAGAAGTCTAGCAGGCAAAATGGCTGAGCTTGAGGTCATGGTACTGGAGGAGGAAATTGATATAGTTGGAGTTGCTGAGACATGGCTGGACTCTTCGCATGACTGGGCTGTCAATCTCCAGGGTTATACTCTGTTTCGGAGGGATAGGGACAATAGGAAAGGAGGAGGAGTATGTCTGTATGTCAGAAGTAGTATAAAAGCGAGTATGAAGGAGACAATAGGGGGTGATGATTGTGTGAATGCAGAATCCGTGTGGGTGGAATTACAAGGGGAGACTAACAATGAAAGAATAATTTTTGGTGTAATTTATAGACCCCCAAACATCACTGAGGAGATAGAGGATCAGCTGCATAGACAAATAGAGCGGGCTGCCCAGGCGGGTACAGTAGTGATAATGGGAGATTTTAACTTCCCTGGTATTGACTGGGGTCATGGATCGGCTTCAACTGCAAAGGAGAGAAATTTTCTTAACTTATTGCAGGATAATTTTCTGGGTCAGTTTGTAGAAGAACCAACAAGAAGTGATGCACTGTTGGATCTGGTTATATCTAACAATGCAGAGATAGTTGAGGAGGTAATTGTTCGGGAAAACCTTGGTAATAGTGACCACAATATAGTTACTTTTATCCTAAAGTGTAAAAAGCATAAACATGCTGGGAGATCAAAAACATTTAATTTTAAAAAGGCCAATTTCCCAGGGTTATGGGCCACACTCCAGGACATAGACTGGGAGCAGCTGTTGTCAAGTAGTAACACAGATGATAAATGGGAGACCTTCAAATCTACACTGGGTAACTATACTGCAGAATTTATTCCTAGGGGGAACAAATACAAACGCTTAAATTTGAACCCTGCGTGGCTTAATGCGGATGTTAAAAGGGCAATACATGAAAAACAAAGGGCATTTAAAATATACAAATCAGAGGGGTCTGCCATAGCCTTTAATAACTACAAAAGGGTTAATAAAGATTGTAAAAGGACTATAAAAGCAGCAAAAGTTCAAAATGAAAGGCTGGTGGCCAGGGATAGCAAAACCAATCCCAAAAAATTCTTCAAATATATAAATGCAAAAAAACCTAGGTCAGAGCATGTAGGACCCCTTAATAATAGTGATGGGGAATTGATTACTGGGGATCAGGAAAAGGCGGAGCTACTGAATGAGTTCTTTAGTTCTGTATATACACATGAAGAGGTGGGAGCTGCTGCCGGTAGAGTAAGTGCTGGTGATACTTCATGTAATATACTTAACTGGTTCAATATAGATATGGTCAAAGCTACGTTAAACAAAGTAAACGTGAATAAGGCTCCAGGACCGGATGGGTTACACCCAAGAGTTCTTAAGGAACTTAGTTCAGTAATTTCTTTGCCCTTGTATATAATATTCAAAGATTCTCTGGTGACTGGCATAGTGCCAAGGGACTGGCATAAAGCAAATGTGGTGCCCATCTTCAAGAAGGGCTCTAGGTCATCCCCGGGGAATTACAGACCGGTGAGCTTAACGTCCATTGTGGGGAAACTTTTTGAGGGTCTAATAAGGGACTATATACAGGAATATGTTTTGGATAATAGTATTATAAGTGATAACCAGCATGGTTTTACTAAGGACAGAAGCTGTCAGACTAACCTGATTGGTTTTTATGAAGAAGTGAGTAGAAGTCTGGATAGAGGGGTGGCTGTGGATATTGTGTATTTGGACTTTGCAAAAGCGTTTGACACGGTCCCTCATAGACGTCTGACGGGTAAATTAAGGTCGGTTGGATTAGAAAATCTACTCTGTAACTGGATTGAGAACTGGCTGAAGGAGCGTACTCAGCGAGTGGTGGTGAATGATTCCTACTCTGAATGGTCCCAGTTATAAGTGGTGTACCCCAAGGTTCAGTGCTGGGTCCACTTTTATTTAATTTATTTATTAATGATATAGAGGGAGGAATCAACAGCACTGTTTCAATTTTTGCAGATGACACTAAGCTTTGTAGTAGAGTCCAGTCTATGGAAGATGTGCAGAAGTTACAAGCTGACTTGGACACACTGAGTGTTTGGGCATCCTCTTGGCAGATGAGGTTCAATGTGGATAAATGTAAAGTTATGCATCTGGGTACTAACAACTTGCATGCCTCCTATGTCCTAGGGGGAGTAACACTGGGAGAGTCACTTGTAGAGAAGGATCTGGGTGTCCTTGTAGACCATAGACTGCAGAATAGCATGCAATGTCAATCGGCTGCTTCTAAGGCCAGCAGAATATTGTCATGTATTAAAAGAGGCATGGACTCGCGGGACAGGGATGTCATATTACCACTGTATAAAGCATTAGTATGGCCTCATCTGGAATATGCTGTTCAATTCTGGGCTCCGGTTTATAGGAAGGATGTCCTGGAGCTGGAAAGGGTGCAGAGACAGGCAACTAAACTGATAAGGGGCATAGAGCATCTTAGCTATGAAGAAAGATTGAAGGAGTTAAACTTGTTTAGTCTTGAGAAGAGACTTATAAGGGGGGGACATGATCAACCTGTATAAGTATGTAAATGGCCCATACAAAAAATATGGTGAAAAACTGTTCCAGGTAAAATCCCCTCAAAAGACAAGGGGGCACTGCCTCCGCCTGGAGAAGCAAAGGTTCAGACTCCAGGGGCAAAAAGCCTTCTTTACTATAAGAACTGTGAATCTGTGGAACAGTCTACCTCAGGAGCTGGTCACAGCAAAGACATCTGAGGGCTTCAAAACAGGCTTAGATAAATTCTTAGAGAAAAAGAAGGTCACCACATATTAAAAAATGTAGAGTCATGTCTTAAGGTTACCCGTCCCCCTCCCCTTCATCACTCCTACCCCCACCCTTGGTTGAACTTGATAGACATGTGTCTTTTTTCAACCGTATTAACTATGTAACTATGTAATATCATTTCTCATTCTGTATAACCTGTTCAAAAATCCATGTCCAAATAATATCTGAAAACTTCACATTTTATGCTTGTGCGTTATACCTGCGATTTTGTTGCGTTTTTAGATATTCATGCGTTTTTATCCCATTGTATGCTTCCAATTGTGTACGTCTGCTCCATTGTCTTATTTTCTCATTAACACAAAAGACTCCAAAAATAGCTTATAAAAACACAATTTTCACATGTTTATCTTCAGAGATATATATATAGGGAATGACACCTAGGAGATATCTGCTGTATCGTCAATGTTTATACTCCTGATATCATCCTCGAAACAATTTCTTCTGAAGCACTTTGGGTGTTACATACTTTATGTTTGAAATATATACTAATGCACAACATTCTTGATAGTGTGTATGGGGGGGGCCACCGCCCAAGGGGAGATCGGAACAACCCATATAATACATGTCACCGATGTCCCATCGGGAGGAGGACCCCCCCATTTCCACCACTTTTTCCCTTTCTTATTATTCTTATCACAGGAAGCCAAATAATTCAAACTCAGAATTTAAACCGACTGGAGCCATACTATTGAAATCAAATATTCTCTTGGTCTCTTGTCTTGACATTCGCATAATGTGATCTCCCCCTCGCCAATGAGGTTCTATTCTCTCTAATGCCGCAAATTTAAGATTGCTAGGATCACTACTATGATATTCTTTAAAATGTCTCGATAGTGTGTGCTTCTCATATTTATTCCTAATGTTGGACACATGTTCAGATATTCTGATTTTTAACATTCTTTTTGTGCGGCCTACATATTGTTTTTTGCACGTGCATTCTATGATATATATCACATTCGTTGTACTGCACGTTAAGAATTCTTTAATTTCATGTACGTATTTCATGCACATCCGTTGTTTTTTTTGGGAATGCTGTATTCTTGCAGCATATACATTTCCCACAACGGTAGAACCCTTTTAGGTCGCACCAACTATGTATTGATATTTTCTCTCGTTTATTATTTTTTATTGAGGGTGCTACTTTTAATGCCAAGTTCGCTGCTCTAGTGTATGTGATGGACGGTTTCATTGGCATATACTTCCCTATTGTCTTATCCTGTAATAGGAAATGCCAATGTTTTTTTATAATTGTCTCGACTTTTCTATATTCCGCATTAAAAGGTAGGATTAATCTAATGGTGTCTTCTTCCCTTAGGTCCCTTTCTTTATTTTGCCCCTTTTTACCATTTTTTTTCTTCAAAAAAATGTTCTCCTATCCATTATTTGTACTTTTTCTTTAGCTAGTTCTATATTTTTTTGTTGGATAATCTTTTTGCCCCCCCCCATACACACTATCAAGAATGTCGTGCATTAGTATATATTTCAAACATAAAGTATGTAACACCCAAAGTGCTTCAGAAGAAATTGTTTCGAGGATGATATCAGGAGTATAAACATTGACGATACAGCAGATATCTCCTAGGTGTCATTCCCTATATATATATCTCTGAAGATAAACATGTGAAAATTGTGTTTTTATAAGCTATTTTTGGAGTCTTTTGTGTTAATGAGAAAATAAGACAATGGAGCAGATGTACACAATTGGAAGCATACAATGGGATAAAAACGCATGAATATCTAAAAACGCAACAAAATCGCAGGTATAACGCACAAGCATAAAATGTGAAGTTTTCAGATATTATTTGGACATGGATTTTTGAACAGGTTATACAGAATGAGAAATGATATTATATTATTATTTTATGTGGATGTCACAAAAATCAGTTCCATGGAGAGAACATACATCGAATCCATTACGGGTTTTTGATGATGGGGATGGAAGAGGATATAAAAAGAGGTGGTAAGATCACCAGTATTATAGCCACTGAGGAAGAGACAGGACGTCTCGGCCAAGTCTTTCCACCCCAATACTCACCGGTGAGAGATAAAGACACTTTGGATTCTTTGCATTTCCAAAGAGAAATCTTGCCGGCAAAGACGACATTGGAGTCCGGTCACGTGATCCAACAACCACGTGAGACGCTTAGACCGCTTGCTTCAGAGACGCCATAGAGCAGGAGCGGCGGCAGGCGGAGGTTGCCGAGACCCCGAGTGACGGCGGCAAGTGGACTATAGGTGGATAAGTTTTACATCCACATGTGAAGGGATATACCAGAGGTCAATTGTGAGTAAACCATCTTTTTGTGTAAAAGGGTGTGTATGTAACTCCGTGGGACGCCACGGTATACACAAGTGATTTTACACTTACAGACACTGCCATCATTCAAAAGCAATAACCAATCAAAGGATGGGGATTATCTACTAATGGGGACATGTATGTGAGACCTGCTATATAGAACTCGATATCGTCCAGGAATCAGTCCAGAGAACAGCACATGCGTTTATCATATCATTCATTTTAACTCTATTTTACAATTTTATTTTAGTATAACAGGATCCCTTGTTATAGAATATTTGTTGTTTGTGTGTATAGATCTACTTATGTAATAGTTTTAATAAAATCCATTGATGCCACCGCAGACTTCTGATATGAGTGCCTGATCCATACCACATAGATTTGCATATATTTTCCAGACCGAGTAGGCCGATCACGGATCAGAGCACCTTTCCATTCGGAGATAGAGTGAGCACCTGCTTACACATTTAACCATCATTATGATGGAGCAATTCTTTCATGTGCTGTACCAGTGTGTACTACCTCAACATGTATGTTCACTCCTACTCTCCAGCATATACTATATTCACTGACCCATGGGCTTCTGGGCATGCAGACTGGAACAGTGGCCAGAATTGGGCCAGCATGCTTTCCATGTTTCCTCTTGACCAGCTTCCAGTGTCATCTCTGAGAAGGTTTTCAGTGTGGTGCAATGTGACACCCAAACAGATGACATTGTCCTCTGCCAGTGTCCTAAACATCACTTCTGTCAAAATGAATGAGGTATGGATCCAGGAGGACTTTCATACTCCTCCGACTGCTGCCATCGAGTAGATCTGCTAATGGTGCCCCATCTTACCACTGCAGCCTTCTGCCTGCATGCCATCATGCTCTATGCCGTATGGCTGCTGCTACCTTCATAATGCTACTGTGTAGTTTACCTGACTACTATCATGTTCCATATCATATGGCTGCTGCTGCCATCATACCACTGCTACTGCCTGTCCAACATCATGTTTTGTATCATATAGCTGCTGCTGATGCTGCCACCACCACTGCAGCTGCTATTTTGTACTACTAATCCTCTACTGCCACTTCCATTACCCCTACTTCCACTACCATTACCTCTACACAGTCAACACTACTACTACTACTACTACTACTATTACTATTACTACCCCTAAACAGCCACACACAAGCCTTGTCTTTTATATGCTGTGCTGCCGCTACTATTATTGTCACGTGTCACCATTACCCTTTCCTTTCCACATCCACACTGTATTGCTCCTGTTCCCAATTAAAAAGAAGCATTTTCCAGACTTGTACAGAACAAGCCACTCTTTTTTCTGACAATTAAAACTTGTGCATAAATAAAATACAGGCACGCATTCTGCCCCTGTTAATGTATCATTTTTTGATGCTTGTTCAAAAAAAACACTGACAACTGCGCTTGCATAAAAATGGCAGAAATTACGCTTCCATTAAGTCATAATTTTTGGAATCTTGTGCTGGATAAGCCCCTTTTTCTTTTTGACAATTAATACTTGTGCATATATGAATGTGGGCAGGAATATCACCCCCATTAAGTCATAAGTTTTAGATGTTTGTCCAGAACAAACCACCCTTTTTTCTACCATTAACATGTGTGTGTATAAATAGGGGCAGGAATCTGAGGCATAATTTTTGGACTTTTGGTCACAACAAGCTACTGTTTTTATTACCATAACACCGTGTACGTTTGAACACTATCTGCTCCTGATAATGGACAAGTTTTGGAAGCTTTATAGTATGAAAAGGCATAACACATGCAACTGCACACTTTGTTTTTAAACACGCTGCTTAGCACCATAAAACATACGTTTACCCATAGCTATATATGTCAAAGCCACTCTGACGTTATTTGCTATAGATGTCATTGTGTTCAAGAACTTAGTGAGAGAGGAGTGGGAGAGAAAGGAACAGAGCAAAAATTTATACAAAATTAACAAAAAGAGAAGACATGTTTACATATAAAATCTTAGTCCTAGGAGACTAGACAGTGTTCTGTATCAGTTTTCATACCAATAGTATTCTTTGCCATACACTGTACTAAATACTAAGATTTTTCTTCTATTCTAAGTATGAATTTTCTTGTATTTTTCTTGTATTTTCTACATATTCCCTTATGCTTTTACTCTATCCAATGGCCTCTATTGTCTCAATATCAAATTCGATTTCAACTCATGAAATGAGCAGGGGGATATGTGGAATTGTGTAGCGTACTGACTGATGCCTACTTCTTAAAGGTTTTACATTTAACTCTATTATCAGCAATCCATTTTGACATGACTCAACAAGAGCCAAGTCAAAAAATCAATACCCTGAGTGTCATAATGTGTGGTAAACTTCAAATTACATTTGTTATGATTAATATGATCAATGAAAGTTAGATTAAAAAAATGGATTGCTGTTACTAAATATGAATTGTTCCTCCCACTAAGATATAGAAATAATTGTGAGCGACTGGGAAAATTTCATACCCATGCTCATTCCTTGCCTTTGTAGAAAACAAATTGCCATTAAATAAAAAAAATATGCTGTAGCAAATAGTCAATCAACATCAGGACAATTTTGTTTGGTTTTCCCACTGTAATTACACTGTAATTAATGTATTGGTTTCAAAAAATTATACAAAACTGATTCTCAGGAACTGAAGAGTATGGTGAGGAAACACACATGTAAGCCAACTGTACCCCTTTTGCAACAATGTGTGATTTCTGACTTTGTCTGTTACTGGCTGGAGAGAGTTGGAATGCCTCAAGTGAATAAACAAGTGAATAAACCCTAAGCAACAATTTCAGAAACCTAAAATAGCTGACTGTTTTACTGTTCGTTAAACATCATAAACTCATTTTATATCTCTACTTCATTCAGCGCTATTGTAGAATTAAGTGAGAAATTGAACACTAGGAAAGTTCTCAATTTCAATGTATTAAATTAGAAAATGGTTTGTAGAGATGTCCCTATACACACTGCAGGAGAAGTATCTGACTAGTAATGGACTTTTCTTATAGTTTAATTTCGGAAAGGTACTGTAGGCTAATACTTATGGGCGTTTTGTGTCATGTTTTGTATAGTATAGGTTAAGTATTTATACCTCTGTTAATTATTTGTTAATTATTATTTAATTATTTTATGTTTTTGAGTCTACCTTTTACATTTTGTTATCAAATAATTACAAAATCCCTTTGAAGCAACTAAGATTAATTTCTTACATGTAGAAGATTTCAATGCAATAACATTTGTAATTTTCCAACAGTTAGAATTATATGTAGCAACTAATTAGCAATCTATAATAACTTTCAGGGTTTACTATTTGTTTGCCTTTTTATAAAAGTGAATGGCAGAGAATGGAGATCATATGACTCCTTAATACACAGCCATGTAGCCTGGTTGCACTGTCACATAGGAATTGTTACATGTGTGGAAATATTCTCTTCTAAAAGTAATGCTTACAGAGAATAATACTTGTATACAGTACATTCACTATGCATGCAGAGTCTGATGAAAGGAACATGCCTATGACATCAAATAGAGGTCCAGTGCATCTTTAGAGAACCCCTATTTTGTTTTTGCATATAACAGAGTAGCTCTCAGCTATAGATGAGAGAAGTTCCTCAAATTTGCTTATGTTTAGAGATGAGCGAATCTATTCGCCGATTCGTTGATTCGTATTGAACCTTGGAAATTTTTAGCTGCAAAGCGAATCCGAATATTAGGTGATCCGCTTCGGCTTTGTGCGCATTCACTACATAGTTTGTCCTATAAATTATACACTATTGCTCTGTATAAGTTACTGTTGCGTACGAATTCAATTCATTAGCGAAATTTTACTGTTAGTTCGTTTACCGTGTGCAAAAGCCCGGGAAGAAAGCGGTCACCTGACCAAGTGGGCAGGGCTTGCTCTGATTGGCTCAGGCTCGGTAAGCCAATGACGCATCACTTCTGCTGTGACTTCTGAGACGAGCAGAAGCACTGTGTGTGAAGTTCTGAGACTCTGAGACCTGTTTTGTGAAAATTGGGGTGTAATTGCTCTGGGAATCCATATTACACATATCAGGGATACTGCAGGGCAAGTGCAGGGCCTGTTCAGTGCTAGTAATTAATCAGGCAAGGAGAGAGAGACAAGAACAGATAGGGAGAGACAGGGAGATACAGGGACAAAGACCAGCTGCAGGGTCACAGAGTGATTTGAAAAATGTCTGGAATGGATAAGCAAAAGGGGTGCAGTTCCAGCCAGACCTCGAGCTCTAAAAAAAAGGAGAAGGTGGCACAGGGCAGCAGTGCCAAAGGACCTGTAGCCGGAGCATCTACTAGTAGTATTCACAATACTTGGCCGTTGTTCCACAAAGCGCACCAGGGCGCAAAATTGTAGTGGAGGAGAAAGTGGATGAGGTAGTGGAATGGATGGCACGCTCATCTCAGTCTCAGCCGGATGATCTGCTGTCATCTGCTGATACAGTATCCATATGTAGCCAGGGGTCAGACTCAGAGCATTCCTCCTGCTCCACCATTCCTCTCCAGCAAAGCCCGTCATATTCGTACGCACTTTGTACACTTATGCGTATGTTTTCAAAGAGGTTGCGTACCTTTTTATCTGAACGTTCGTTATTAGTGCGCGAATGTTCTCTAAAAGCCATATAATTACGTATATTGTGTACGCAAATTCAACAAATCTATTCGTCGAATATACAAATCTTAGGAAAAGTTCAGCCAATGTTCGGCGAATAAAATTTTGCATGATTCGCTCATCTCTACTTATGTTCTGACCAATTCTATCAATTCATTCATCAGATTCAATTCAGTCCAAATACATATTGTGGTGATGTGTACTGGAAAGCTGGAAGGGGTGTATATCTCACTCAGGTTCCTCAACTGGGTGAGATAAATAAAATTCAGGTAGACGGTGCTGGCTTCAGCAAACTTAGTTGCTGGAGCTATTTTGATAGTAATAGCTGGGCTGGATTTTATTTGGGTTGGGAAGGTAGGTCGGCAGTGGGACCTTTCCAACCCACCCAATTCCAGGGCATGTCTTTTCTCTGGCCTGAGGAGATCCCAGGTGAGGCCAGCTGGTGTAATCTGGGAGGAATAAGTAATCCTCCAGTGTGTCAGTCTAGGGAGAGGCACTGACCCTAAGAGAGGGTGAAGCCAGTGAGGCTTGTGTGGTCTCAGCCAGGCGGGCTGAAGGGGACCACGGGCTACGTATAGCCGCATCTCTCCCGAGACTGAATTTGTGTGGAGGTCATGGCCCGGAAGCGGCTGACCCAGACGGCTGAGGGAAGCCGCAACAAAAACTGCTTGTGAACAGCGTCTTATTAAAGGTGAGATAGGGAAATCTATGTCTAGCCAGAGCCTAGCCGGGCAGGTATTTTGGTTTATGATTTGTTTTGTCTTGAGTGCTGGTACCAATAAAATAGAGTTGGACCTGGAAAACCTCGCATTTATGAAGAAATTGTGTGATGTGACCCCCTGAGTGTGTACGATCCCTTACAATATTTTGAACCGATTTGAAAGTGTCCCAAATGCCCTGAAAAGTCATGTATTATACTCTGTCTCCTTAGGCTAAATCAAACCCCTTTGAAGCTCTGTAATGTCAATAAATAATTTTTAATGTCAAAGTAGGAATATATATGGCTTTGGGTAGACAGATATTAGCTGGTGGTAACAAACAGCTTGTTTAAAAGCATTCATAAATTATCCTTTTTTGGGGAAAAATTTTATGATGATATGATCTCTTTTTAACAAGCAGTCTGAAAATCATCCCTTTTGAGGGCCAGATGACTTTTAGTGTTTATACAAACATGGATCTGAATAGATTGGAGGCTTGGGCAGAGAAGTGGCAGGTGAGGTTTAACACTGACAAATCTAAGGTTATGCACATAGAAAATGTCTGAGGAGGTGGTGATGGTGAATTCACTAAACGAGTTCAAGAGGGGCCTAGATGTATTTCTGGAGTGCAATAATGTTAACGGTTATAGTTACTTGCCACACACCGTGTGGAAACTGAGTACACATATACTGATGATTGAGGCATTAGTGGCATGATGCAGGCTGCAGCAGCCTTACAGAAAGTGTTTGTAGGCACAGTGGCATTCTGACAATATAGGCAGACCACGCAGCTGCTATGAGGCCTGTGGCAGGGGGGGCCCGGAGTGGGTAGAAGGCTCTGCCCCCTACAATGTCTCTAGTTGTGTATTGTGCCACTGCCACTATCTGGAACTCAGAAGAGCCCTGCTTCCCCTCTGTTCGGGAACCCCCTCCTCCCTTACATACATTGTGTGCACAACACAGTGCACAAATGGTGATGTCCCTGACCTCGACAGCCAGCACTGAAGCTAGGTGAGCGCTTGCTCTCCTCTGTCTGCTGGGCGCTGCACTGGCCAATCAGCATTTAGCAGTGCTAAGCTGCTGATTGGCTAGTGTATCGCATCAGCAGACAGAACTGAGTGGGCGGGATGCGGCAGTCTTCAGTATGATACTGCACTGCCTTGCTCAGTAAAGCCAACTGGACTCCAGCCCTCAGCGTCACCGGCAAGTTTCTGAGACTTGCTACTGTGTGCCACAGAGAAAGTGAGTTGTGCACTCACAGAAGTGAGTGCCTCTATGTTTAAAAAAAGTTAATGGGTGGATGGTTAGTGGGGGGAAGAAGTGGCTCTGCTGGGGCTGAAGCAAGCAGAGTTCCTGAGTGTGTGTGTGTGGGGGGGAGGGGGGTTCACACTTCTGTATATAAGACTTATCATATAGAGGACAGTTTTCCCATAAACTCTGCTTGCTTTTCATACTAATATAGAGGACCGTGTGCCATAGAGTCTCCCTACACCATAAACTGTGTGTGGGGGTTGGGGGGCCTGGTGCACACTAAGTATCAGCAGCAAAAAGAGTTTAGATGTGGGGGCATTGACTACAGTATGTCAGGATTTAGCACAATGGGCACAGGCAGGAGGAGCGATCTGCATGTGATCCCTGCCCTGCACTCGCTAAGCTGTGCTCACAAATATATGGCGCCCTGTGCCCACTCTGCTAAAGTGTGACATAGCCCATCTATGCCCGACTTTACCAAAGCAGACAGGCAGGAGCAGTGATGTGTGCTGTGCATGGCTCACTGCAGCTCCAGTGAGATCCTTACTCCCATACAGCACTGTCATATCAGTCATGTATGAGAGTATGGATTATAAAGCGCTAGAGGCACCTGAATTCAGCATCTATTTCTCATAGAGAAAACAAAATGTTAGAAAATAACATAGTAACATAGTAACATAGTTTATAAGGCCGAAAAAAGACATCTGTCCATCCAGTTCGGCCTGTTTTCCTATAAGTTGATCCAGAGGAAGGCAAAAAACCCCTGTGAGGTAGAAGCCAATTTTCCCCACTTTAGGGAAAAAAATTCCTTCCCGACTCCAATCATGCAATCAGAATTACTCCCTGGATCAATGACCCCTCTCTAGTCCTGGGGATAAATAGATCATGGGAGAGATCTCTGTACTGACCCCTGATATATTTATACATAGTTATTAGATCTCCCCTCAGTCGTCTTTTTTATAAAGTGAATAACCCTAATTTTAATAATCTTTCTGGGTACTGTAGTCCACCCATTCCAGTTATTACTTTAGTTGCCCTCCTCTGAACCCTCTCCAGCTCTGCTATGTCTGCCTTGTTCACAGGAGCCCAGAACTGTACACAGTACTTCATCTGTGGTCTGACTAGTGATTTGTAAAGTGGCAGGACTATGTTCTCATCACGGGCATCTATGCCCCTTTTGATGCAACCCATTATCTTATTGGCCTTGGCAGCAGCTGTCTGACACTGGTTTCTGCAGCTTAGTTTGCTGTTCACTAAAATTCCTAGGTCCTTTTCCATGTCAGAGTTACCCAATATTTTACCATTTAGTATGTACTGGTGACTTGCATTCTTCCTTCCCATATGCATAACCTTACATTTATCAGTGTTAAACCTCATCTGTCACTTCTCTGCCCAAGCCTCCAGTCTATCCAGATCCATCTGTAGCAGTGTACTGTCCTCTTCTGTGTTAATTACTTTACACAGTTTAGTGTCACTGCAAAAATTGATATTTTACTGTGCAAGCCTTCTATAAGATCATTAATAAATATATTAAAGAGAATAGGGCCCAATATTGACCCCTGTGGTACCCCACTAGTTACAGTGACCCAATCTGAGTATGTACCATTAATAACACCCTCTGTTTTCTATCACTGAGCCAGTTACTTTCCCACATACAGACATTTCCTCCCAGGCCAAGCATTCTCATTTTATATACTAACCTTTTATGTGGTACAGTGTCAAATGCTTTGGAGAAGTCCAGATATACGACATCCATTGATTCGCTGCGGTCCAGTCTAGAACTTACCTCCTCATAGAAACTGATTACAAATGTCATTTAAAGGTACTTACAATAGGGTTTAATAAACTTTATTTAAAAGTTTAGATACACTTTGTCATGGATGCCCAACTTCAGCTGGTACAAAATGAAACTTCCTTGCCTGCCCAACCTGGTAGTTGCAATAGCTGGAGGGCCCCAGGTTGGATATCCCCACTTTAAAGGGATATTTCAGTTGTTTGGTGTTACTCTCTATCCACAGGAAAAAGGGTGTGTGGTGGGATAGGCAAAAGGTGGTAGTGGGAGGAGCTGAGGGGCTCAATTCAGACTATTGCTATGGGGCCCAATCATTTCTATGTACGCCCCTGGGTAGGCAGACAGACAGACAGCAATAGTGGCAAGATGGGGCACCACCAGCAAGGCCAGGTTTATTCATTGGAATCAGTCTAAGCTGTAAGAAAATGTTGGTATTGAGGCAGGCTATTATAGCTAAATGATAAAGTACATGGAAGATATACTATATTGGACTGTAGTATTCAGGGTAAATTGTCATGTTAGCACTTTGTGATAAATAAGTGGGTTTTGGGTTGCAGTTTGGGTACTCGACCTCTAAAAGGTTCACCATCGCTGCATAAGTGGCATGATGCAGGCTGCAACAGCAGCTGTACGGAAAGTGATGGTAGTTATGCAGTATGTAGTTATGTCGGTATTGATGCAGTAATCACATACATATGGAATTGAGAGGCATTAGTAGCATGATGCAGGCCGCAGCGGCCGTGCAGAACATTATGGTAGGCAGGTCATAGTAGTGGCATGATGCAGGTAGCAGCAGCAGCTATACAGAATGTCATGGTAGGCAGACAGACAGACAGCAAAAGTGGCAAGATGGGGCAAAACCAGCTAGGCAAATTCTGTTCATCAGAATCAGCTGGAGGAGTGTGAATCTAGGCTTGGTTCATTTTGCTAAAAGTGATGTTTTGGACTCTGGTAGAAGACAGAGCTGAAAACCCTCTCCCTGCCTTGATTGACTCATCCAGGCTTTCTGTCAGCCTGGGAGCCAATCAGGGCAAGCCCTTCCCCCACTTCCTCTCAGGGTCATGTGAGAACCCTTCTTTCTCCCTAGTGCTTTTTCACCATCGACATGTGCACTAAAAGGCGCTATGTGCCATTCCAGTGGATTTGTCAGAAATAAACATAAAATATTCAGGTTCATCTGCAGTCTGAAAAATATCATAGTTTGGACCGAACTCAGTTTGGTCTAAATTTGTTTGCTCATCCTTAACTTATATCAATGTTACAGAAAAACTATATGAATTTAGAGGCATACAAAGGTATAATATGGTCCAATAGACTTCTATGGGTATCAGGTACCTAATAATAGCTTTGTAAATGTAAAACATGTATAAAGCCATTGTGAGATCATGTGCATAATCCCTAACATTGATGTTATATGTATTCTAACACTATTGAGTATATATGAAAGCTGCGTATGTAACTTTATATTTTTAAAGTCTTTTAACTTCCATGTCTTTTTCATTTCTTTATTTCTAATTAAACTCTTGATAGATGTATGGTTTTACCACCGATTTTATCAAGGTAGATAAGAAAAGAAAATGATCAAATGAATAAGCAAATTTACAGAATTTACAGATGTTTTCTTTGAGAAGTGAACAATAAGATGTGAATACTTTTTTAAAATTGAAATTAGATACTTTTTTAGAACAAGTAATCCAATTCTGAAAGATTAGTTCATGTAGACAAAGGAAAAACTATAACGATATAAGTACAAGGAAGACAAAATTTTAGAAAAATAAAAAAGAGATGATTACCACTATTGTTGAATGAATCTAAGTCAAAGAATTGACTTTATTCCAAATTTCAGGAAAAATTCAATTCTCTGTGAAGCCAAATTTCCTCACGCTTAGTGGCAATGATTTAATTTTCTCTGAAATGGTGTAAAAAAAAAAAATACTGGCCTCATCCATTTACGCGCAAAGAGGCCGTCATGGGCATCTTGATTGCGTGAGTATAATGTCACAATGTTGGCACACTGTTTGGGCTCAGTGATGTCATCACTATACAAGATTTTGCGTGATGTCTTCAATGAAGAGGGAAATTAATCAAGTTAGTATGTTTTGATTTTATTTTTACCCTGATTAACCCCTGAAAGGCCTAAATGGTAGCTTGAGATGCTGTGGTCAGCGATAGAATTGGCACCTGAGGGGTTCAATGATGGGGGCAGTGTGATTGCCGTTCCCCATCATTGAATCCCTTACATACAAAGAAATGTGCTTAGTGACAAAGTAATTGGTCACAAATCAAAATGTTTTGTGCAATTTGATGAAGCAGTCGAATCAAATTTTTCATAACTTTCTTATCTCTAATTACTACAACAAGCCAGGAAGGCATGTCAACCCCACCACTGACTTAATAAGGATCTAAGTTATCACATTAACATCAACATAAAAAGGATAATTTATTTTGTATTTTGTTTTCATTACATACAGTATCATAAGAAAAGTCCTATAACAAGCATAAACACTTCACAATGTAAGGAAACGACAAAGCTTAGTTTTGTCCATTCCAAATTTAAGTAATCAAGGAACTTTTTTTAAAGGAACACTTCAAGTAAAACTGATACACTGTTGTTATGTTGAGTTCAGAATCTAAAGAGGTAACATAAGAACATCATAGGGGATCATTTATTAAGACCGGTATTTTAGACACCACTTCCTCCTTTTTTTTTACCATTCGTGAGCGGGGAAAAGTCATAGATTGTGGCGCAAAATAACCTTTGCACTGCAATCTGCAACAGACTTAAGCCAAAAAGTGTTGTATATCTGTTTGTAAATGACCAGTATAGTCTGTAAGGCTGAGTAAATTTGGCACCAATCAGATTTGCTATGAATTTTGCGAAAGTCTCATATTTCAGCAAATGAGAAACTTTTAGGATTCATTCCACATAGAACGCTGTAAATCAGCCATATTTTACAGATCAGTAGGATCACATGACCTTGGGTGGCAACTAGAGATGAGCGAGCACTAAAATGCTCGGGTGCTCGTTATTCGAGTCGAACTTTTCCCGATGCTCGGGTGCTCGTTTCGAGTAACGAACCCCATTGAAGTCAATGGGAGACTCGAGCATTTTTTGCGGGGGACCAAGGCTCTGCCTAGGGAAGGCTGGGTGAAAACCTGGAAACCTCAGAAAATGATGGAAACACCACGGAAATGGACAGGAAACAGCAGGGGCAGCATGCATGGATGCCTCTGAGGCTGCCTAATCCCACCATTACCCCAAATTCTCAGGCAACAGCCTGGTGGTTACCCTCATGGCAATTGTGCTCACCCAGACCAAGAAAGGCGATGCAAATACCCATCACATGTTAGGGAAGCACCCAACTAGGTGCAACGAAGGTCCATCACCGTCTGCAGGTGACACCACTGCTCATGCTGGCACTGCAGCTAAAATCAAGTTTAGTATCTGTTCTTATCAGTTGCTGTGGCTGTTGGATGTATAGTGGTGAGCATAGCTGCTTCCCAAGCATCTAAAAATAAATCAGTACAATATCTAATACGTCCCCCTACCCGGGTAAATTGTTTGGAGAGAGGGCCTGTAGGTGGGGGGGAAGGAGGTTTCGCTGGAAGAGCCAGAGGAGTGCCCCCTGGGCTAGCGTGTGTGGTGGTGACAACAGCCGGAATGGATTTAGAAAAACTGTTGCATTAACCGGTGCGGTATCGATTCTTCTCAGTTTAATACCGTATACGTCCCCTATCTTGGGACCTTATATTTTATGGATTTTTCGACCACGGAAAACGGAAAAAGAGCTTGCTCTGGCCAGGGGAGTGTCTTTCCCACTGCAGCTAAGGGGAAGTGTCCATGCGCTGCCTATCACAGGTCAGGAGGCAATTAAAAGAAGAAACAAAAAAAACATCAGTACAATATCTAATACGTCCCCTATCTGGGTAAATTGTTTGTAGAGAGGGCCTGTAGGTGGGGGGCAGGCTGGGGGGAAGGAGGTTTCGCTGGAAGAGCCAGAGGAGTGCCCCCTGGGCTAGCGTGTGTGGTGGTGACAACAGCCGGGTGTAGTTAGAATGACGACGCAGGACCCCAACTTAAAAATTTATCATCAACCGGTACAGTCGTAAATTATGAGATTGATCAAGTGTGGTATGTCTTCTATGTATACTACTCAGTTTAATACCGTATATGGCAGCTATCCGGAAAAATAGTTTGTAGAGAGAGAGAGAGAAAGATAGGACAAAGAAGTAAATTGTTTGGAGAGAGGGCCTGTAGGTGGGGTGGCAGGCTGGGGGGAAGGAGGTTTCGCTGGAAGAGCCAGAGGAGTGCCCCCTGGGCTAGCGTGTGTGGTGGTGACAACAGCCGGGTGTAGTTAGAATGACGACGCAGGCATGACTTTTAAATGGATATTGCATGTGGTCATGTACTCCCTGGAACCCCATAGTCACCCCTTCCCTGATGTGCTAGCCCAGAACATTCTCTGCCCCAATTCGCAAGACCTTTTGCTGTTTCCGTGTGCTGACAGTGGGGATTTACCAGTGTTGTCTGAGGAGGTGGTGGACAATGGCGAGACACAGGTGTCGGGGGGTGAGGTAGTTGTATGGGAAGCAAGTTACAGTGGGGACTCCTTGGGGGGGAATTTCTCAGGATGGGACAGATTCAACTTGGGTGGATCAGGCACAGGGAACAGATGAATTTTTGGGGGGGTTTATTTAACTTTTATTTAGCAAAAATAACCACAGAGATATTTATTCGTTATCTTCTCTGCGCAGTCTGGCTTAGGGGTTCGTCACTTTGATGGCGAGCTGTGCCGCTCTCTCCA
>ONZH01000748.1:0-36776 GCA_900303285.1 Rhinella marina | reverse complement strand
TTGTGTGGAGAGAGCCCACAGTTACCCATCAGAAAGGTCTACCGGGTTCTCCCCCTCGTCCGATTTGGTTAAGTTACTCTGCCCCCAAGATAGAAACCAAATTATACAATTGGCTAGAAGAAAGGGGAATTTTGTATGATGGGGCTAAAATATTTGTTTTTCCCGACTTTCTAGAGCAACTAATTTGGCTAGAAAAACTACCAAGAAATAAAAAAGAATTAAGGCTACATCAGATTAAATACTCAATGCTATATCCAGCAAGATTGAGAGTGGTATTTGAAGAGACGGTGCATTTGTTTGCCTCAGCGCCAGAGGTTGTTGACTGGATGGACCGTAAAGGACTCACATAAGTACAGTATTATGTTTATATGGAGGTGAGGGTGGGTGGAGACGAGGTGCTTAGGTGAGAGTCTTGGTTTATGAGGTTGGGTAGACTGACTGGATCAAGACACAAGGGGGGGGATGGGGGGGGAGGGGGTGGTTGGTCACGTGCCCTTTTTTTTTTTTTTATGGTATTATTCGTTAGATGAAGGCTCTAAGATTCGTTTTGTCTCTTGGAATGTCAGAGGCTTAAACGATAGGAAAAAACGAATAGCTGTTTAGATGTTTTAAAAGTTTTTTTACCAGCTATAATTTGCTTGCAAGAGACTCATTTGATGAGAGAAGCTGCATGCTCTCTTATAGCAGATGGTGGACGGAGGAAATACATGCGATGTATTCCTCTTATTCGAGAGGAGTATGTATTCTGATTCATAGAGGTATTAACTGTAACATTAGATATGGTGTATAAAGACGTAGGTGGGAGATATATTGTGATTCACCTTTTGGTGGAAGGTACAGAGATGGTTTTGGTGAATGTATATTTTCCCCCACCTTTTTCCTCAGCTCTGTTCCGGGAGATATGGGCAAGGGTTCAGGATTTTGACAAGGTTCCGGTGGTATGGATGGGGGACTTTAATGAGGTTATGTGTGAAAATGTTGATAGACTGAGACTGGGGAAAAATGTGGCTATTCGGAAAATGTCTCCATTATGGAAGCTTTGCCAGAGAGGGAGTGGTTTGATCTTTGGAGAGTGTACAATGAAGGGAGGATCGAATTTTCATGTATTATAAGACCCATAAGGTTATGTCCCGCATAGACCTGGTTATTGGGAATCAACTATTTCTAGAGAAGGTTAACAGTGTTAAAATAGGCCATCGGGGGTTCTCGGATGCATGCCCCCATTGATAACATGTGTGATTCTTCCTTCTGGTAATACTTATAGTCCTATATTTCGGATTAATCCATATTGGTTATCCCTAGTTGATATTGACTTGAAGGAAGAAATTATAACATTTTTCTTGATGAATCGGAATTCTGCATCACAAAATATTGTTTGGGATACTTTTAAAAAGCAGTTTTGAGGGGTAAATTGGTCTCTAGTGTCTCTAGTTATAAGAAAATTAAACAAGAAAGAAGGGAAAATATTTTGAAGAATATGCGGGATAAAGAGTTGGGTTATACGCGGGATCCATCGGCTGAGAAGTGGGAAGCCTTCTCACAAGCTATGGATGGATATGAGGAGGCTCAAATGGCATATTTTTTTGGAAAATCAATTCTGAGAAAGGCAAGGTGGGGGATGGCGGGGGAGAGACCGAGTAGAACCCTGGCGAGGATAATATCCCAAGTGGAAGGGAAAAGTAAAATTCCCTTTATTAGGAGCAATGGTAAGCTTTTCACAGAAGCAGAGGAGATTGTGGAGTGCTTTTCTAACTTTTATAGGAATTTATATACTTCGGAGGGGAGTTATAATAAAGAGGAACTGTCAACAGTTTTAGGGACCTGGCCTATGCCCAAATGATCAAATGAACAAAGAGAAGAGTTGGAATGGCCGATTACATTGGAGGAGGTACAGAAAGCGATTAAAAATATGGCAAATGGGAAATCGCCGGGCCCCGACGGGCTTCCTATAGATATCTATAAGAAAGAGCTGGAAGTTCTGTCGAAAGAACTATTGTCAGTCTTTGAGGAAGCAACTGAGAAAGGGGAGCTCCCGCGGTCCATGATGGAGGCACAGATTATTCTTATATTGAAGGAAGGTAAGGACCCCTCGAGTGTGGAGTCTTACCGCCCTATATCCTGTTAAATAGTGATGTTAAGGTCCTTCGCAAAAATTTTGGCGGATAGATTAAAGGGGTTGATGGGCTGTATCATAAATAAAGATCAATGTGGCTTGTCCCGGGAAGGAGTGCTCATGAAAACATAAGAAGGGTATATGTGAATATGCAAGAGGTCGCAGAGAACCCCGGAGATAGGGCCATTCTCTCATTGGATGCCTCTAAGGCGTTCGATCGAGTAGAGTGGCCTTATCTTTGGCAGGTAATGGAGCACTTTGGCTTCGGGAATAGGTATATGTCATGGATAAAATTGCTTTATAAGAACCCTGTGGCACGTATCTATACGAATGGGGCTCTGTCTTTCCCTTTTCAGTTGACTAGAGGTACTCGCCAGGGTTGTCCGCTCTCTCCCCTTCTATTCGCCATCTCGGTGGAACCATTGGCAATACATATTAGGAATCAGGAAGGGGTTAAGGGGTTCAGCCAGGAGGAGAAGATATCCCTATATGCAGATGATATCCTGTTATTTTTAACTAATATCCACAATTCAGTAGATAAAGTGATCTATTTGATAAAACAGATTGGGCTATGGTCAGGTCTTGATGGACCAAATCTATTTTGTATATGCTGGACGCCGATGATTTGAGTGACATACCCCTTTTGAAAAGGCATAAGAGATCAGATCCATTTAGATACTTAGGAATAAATGTGACAGCTGACCCTAGGGAGTATGAGGCTAATAATATTGAGCCGGTCTTAAAAGATCTCAGATTTAAGATCAAGAGCTGGAATAAATTACCATTGAATATGGCTTCCAGAATTGGATTATTGAAAATGGTAGTTCTTCCTAAGTTATTGTATGCTCTAGAAAACGCGCCTATATGGATTAAGAAGGGTACGTTCTATAAAATAAGGAAGATTTGTAAAGAATTGATATGGAGGGGAAAAACGCCCCGGATTAAATTAGAACCAATGGAACTACCAGGGGAAAAAGGAGGGCTTTCAGTTCCAGATTTTTGTAGGTATTTTATTGCGGCTCAATTGAAGGTTATATTACGAATGTCCTCTTTGGGGAAAAATAAGAGTTGGGGTAGTCTTAGCTATTGTCAATGTCTGGTGGAGGTGTTAGAATGTGGTACGCATAAAGGGGATAAAACTTTGTGGAATTACACAATGTACATGATGAAGAAAGTTTGGAGCACTGGGAAAAGAATGTTGGGAAAGTTGGGGTCTAATCAATTCACTCCTTTATGGTATAATAGGGATTTTCCAGAATTTTTTGTTTTTTCAGATGAGGGGTATTGGATAAAAAAGGGGATTACGTTGTTGAAACATTTATTTTGTAAAGATGGCACGTTAAAGGTTTTTAGTAGATTGCAGCAAGAATATGGCTTAACAAATAGGGAATGGTTTAGATATCGACAATTATTGCATATTGTGAATAGCACTAAGGATAAAAGTATATATAAATGGGGAGATTATTATATTCTGAATGATAGGATTAATATTTGGGGGAAGGGAATCACTGGGAAAATTTATAAGGTATTAATAGGGTGTGTGTCACTAGAAAGGAAGGAACTGAAGGCTAAATGGGAGATAGAGGTGGGCCATCTGGAGGAGGACAAATGGGAAAGAATAAAGGTAGCTAAATCGTATAAAGAACAAAGGCCAAGTAGTACTATCCGTCAATTCTTTATTATTCATCACTTATTTATTACACCTAGTAAGTTGTTCAAAATTGGTTATAGGACATCTGATAAGTGCCCTAAATGTAGTCGTCGTGGTGGTGATCTTATGCATCTACTGTGGAGGTGTCCCAAGCTGCATCTATTTTGGAACGAGGTTAGATTAGAGATAAACAAAATTATAGGAATGGATCTGGGCTAAGACCCAGTGATTTACATATTGGAAGATATCTCAGGGGTAAAAGTATCAAGGGGATATGATCTTGTCTCTTATAGACTGCGCAAAAAAGGCGATCTTGAGGAGATGGATGGGGGAGAGGGCACCTCAAGGCTCAGATTTTAGGAAAGAAATTAATGCTATTGCGCTTCCTGTTCCGGCCCGGCGGTCACGTGATCGCCGGGGCCGGAGAGTGCAGGAGCTGCCGGGTCTCTCATAGACCCGATCAGCCCTGCACTGAGGCTGTACAGCATAGTATTATGCTGTACAGCCTCTCTGGGGATGTATTTCCCCTGTAACTGGGGCCACTATGTCAGCCCCAGTTACAGGAGAAATCAAGTGTAAAAAAAAAAAAAAATAAGTGAAGTTAAATGTCCCCCTGAGGTCTTGTATGACCTTATGGGGGACACAAAGTGTAAAAAAAAAAAAAAAAATAGTATCATTAAAAAAAAAAAAAAAATCACATATATATATAAAAAAAAATAATTTCCCCCCAAATATTTCATTAAAAAAGTTACAAATAAAAATAAATAAATAAGATACACATATTTGGTATCACCGCGTCCGAAACGACCGTCTCTATAAAAATATCACATGATCTACCCCATAAAGTGAACTGCGTAAAAAAAATCGAATAAAAATTAAGCCAAAACAGCTCTTTTTGTTGCATCACCTACCAAAAAACATAATATTAAACAATCAAAAAGTCGTATGCATCCCAAAATGGTAGCAATAAAAAACGTCACCTCCTCCCGCAAAAAATGAGCCCCCACACAAGATTATAGCCTGAAAAATGAAAAAAAAAAATGGCTCTTAAAAAACTGCAACACAAAAACATGATTTTTCTTCTAAAAATGCTCTTATTGTGTAAAACGTAAAAAAATAAATAAAAAATAGACATATTTGGTATCGTTGCGTCCGTAACAACTGGCTCTACAAAAATATCACATGATCTACCCCATCAAGTGAACTGTGTAAAAAAAAATGTAGAAAAATGCCCCTAAACTGCTTTTTTTTTTAGTTAACCTCCCAAAAATTAGATTAAAAAGTGATCAGAAAGCCATATGTACCCCAAAATGGTGCCAATAAAAAGCACAGCTTGTCCCGCAAAAAATAAGACCTCACGCAGCTCAGTCCACAAAAAAATTAAAAAGTTATCACTCTTACAAACCATGACAAAAAAATTCCATGTTAGAAAATGCAGATGCTGCTCCTCCCCTTCTGAGCCCTGGCGTATCCCCAAATAACAGTTACGACCACATGTGGGGGTGTTTCTGCAAACTGCAGAATCGGGGTAATAAATATTGAGTTTTGTTTTGTTGTTAACCCTTAATGTGTTACAGGAAAAAATTATTAAAATGGAAAATCTGCAAAAAAAGTGAAATTTTGAAATTTCACATCTATTTTGCTTTAATTCCTGTGGAATACTTAAAGGGTTAACAACATTTCTAAAATCAGTTTTGAATAGTTTGAGGGGTGTAGTTTCTAAAATGGGGTCATTTATGGGTGGTTTTTATTATGTAAGCCTCACAAACTGACTTCAGAACTGAACTGGTCCTTAAAAAAGTTGATTTTGCAAATTAGCAAAAATTGCGTCTAAAATTCTAAACCTTCTACTGTCCTAAAAAAATAAAATGACACTACCAAAATGATGCCAACATAAAGTTGACATATGGGGAATGTAAATTAAAAAGTATTTTATGGGGCATCACTATCTGTCTTAAAAGCAGAGAGATTGAAATTTAGAAAACAGTGAATTTTTTCAAATTTTTGGTAACTTTTGGATTTTTTTATAAATAAAATTAAAACTTATCGACTCAAGTTTACCATTAACTTGAAGTACAATGTGTCACGAGAAAACAATCTCAGAATCGCTTGGCTAAGTAAAAGCGTTCCAAAGTTATTACCACATGAAGTGACACATGTCAGATTTGAAAAATTAGGCCTGGTCAGGAAGGGGGGAAATGGCTCAGAGCTGAAGTGGTTAAAAAATGGTCTGGTTGGGAAGGAATTAATCGACTATGTAGCTGGTTTTAAACTAATTGGTTGTTATGTATTTTTTTTTTCTTTTTTTTTTTTTTTCTTTTTTCTTTTTTTTATTAATGTAATCTATGGACTGATCCCCATTTGCCGATATAAAGTGGAAACGTTATGGCGGGAGAGGGGGGAGAGATGAGGGAGAGGAATTGTTTTTGTTTATGAAATATGAATGTAGTGCTAGATCTTTCGTCTTCCCTTAACTGGCTCTGCTTCCCTGCCTTTTTCTCTTGGCCTGTCCCGGGTGGGGTGAATCCGAGCCAACCCATAAGAGAGCGATGAATGATTGGGAAGGAGGACGGATTCCAGATCTGGAGAGTATACAATCCATGATCAGGGCTCCGTTTTCTCCATAATGGATTAAGCTCTTATGCTACGGCATGGAACTTGGTCCAGGAGAAAGTGTGTCCTCTGTGCTCTTATTCTAGTCGTCTGAATTTCCGGCCTCTTGGCAGGGGATTGAGATGGAAACAAGGAGCTGAGAGGGAAATGAAAATAATGATTTAATGGAAAAAAGGTTCAATGTATGTGTGGGGGGACTGATTGGGTGCCCTGCCGGACCCGGGGGTCAGGCCAGAGAGGGGTGATGGGTGGGCGGAGTGGGGGGGGGAAGATGATTTTATTTTTATTTTTATTATTATTATTATTTTTTTTCTCTTTTCTTCTCTCTCTTCCCCCATCTCTCTTTCCCTATATGATATACTATTGTACTATGTTATCAGGGTACTAGGTTTAGGTGGGAAATAGTGGATAATGAAATATCTGTAGGTTGAATTCGATTGTGTGGATTGGCGGATGGGCATCAGTCTGTGGAGATTTAATTAATTTTGTATGGGCAGGTGACCTAGTAGGGGTATGGGGGGTGGTGGGGTTTGAATTCATGAGATAATTGTTGTATTGATTATATGGTATAAATTACATACTTTTGTATTTTATGGATGATATATGAAGGATATAATGTTATTAAGAGCATTATGTTTATATGTACCGTATTTTTCGCCCTATAAGACGCACTTTTTTTCCCCCAAAAGTAGGGGGAAAAATGCTGTGCGTCTTATAGGGCGAATACAAGTGAGCGCTTCCATAAGGAAGCGCTCACTTGTACGTAGGGACCCCCATCAGACCTCAGATCAGCCCACCCAGCCACTTGTAAAGACCATACTTACCGTACCTGTTCTGCGCTGCCGCTGCCGTCCGGTCCCACGCTCCGCGCTCTTCTCTCTTCCCTGCCGGCACGCACTATGACCTGACGCTGCGGCGCAGCGTCAGGTCATAGTACGTGCCGGCAGGGAAGAGAGAAGAGCGCGGAGCGTGGGACCGGACGGCAGCGGCAGCGCAGAACAGGTACGGTAAGTATGGTCTTTACAAGTGGCTGGGTGGGCTGATCTGAGGTCTGATAGGGACACAGTACGCTGATCTGAGGTCTGATGGGGGCACATTCTGCTGATGTGAGGTCTGATGGGGGCACATTCTGCTGATGTGAGGTCTTATGGGGGCACATTCTGCTGATGTGAGGTCTTATGGGGGCACATTCTGCTGATGTGAGGTCTTATGGGGGCACATTCTGCTGATTTGAGGTCTTATGGGGGCACATTCTGCTGATTTGAGGTATGATGGGGGCACATTCTGCTGATTTGAGGTATGATGGGGGCACATTCTGCTGATTTGAGGTATGATGGGGGCACATTCTGCTGATGTGAGGTCTTATGGGGGCACATTCTGCTGATTTGAGGTCTTATGGGGGCACATTCTGCTGATTTGAGGTATGATGGGGGCACATTCTGCTGATTTGAGGTATGATGGGGGCACATTCTGCTGATCTGAGGTATGATGGGGGCACATTCTGCTGATCTGAGGTCTGATGGGGGCACATTCTGCTGATCTGAGGTCTGATGGGGGCACATTCTGCTGATCTGAGGTCTGATGGGGGCACAGTGAGATGGTATGGGGGCACAGGGGGCTGATATGGGGGTCTGATGTGATGTCCTTAAATTTATGGGCAGTCTGATAAGAGGATCTGATGAAAAATATTTTTTTCTTATTTTCCTACACTAAAACCTAGGTGCGTCTTATGGGCCGGTGCGTCTTATAGGGCGAAAAATACGGTATGTATTCTTTTTTTGTAATAAAAAAAAAAAAAAAAATCTCCTATTACAGTAGGACGGATGAAAATGTAATGTTGTTAAACAAAAAAATAGCTGTCACCGACACAGTTAACAGACTCATTAAACCTCCTATTTCTGTGGGATAAAAATGCAGTGTTATTAAACACAAAAGTTGCTTTATCGTCACCGAATCAATTAACACGTTGCCGACCTAGGACGAGAATGCTCGTCCTAATATGGCATTACTTAACGCCCTAGGACGAGCATTCTCGTCCTAGGGTTAACGTGCCGCTGGCTGCCCGCTGCCGCAATCTACAGCAGGGGCCCGGCTGATACTAACAGCCGGGCCTCTGCTGTATCCGCCAGCACCGGTGATTACACCGATGCCGGCGGATTAACCCCTTGTATGCCGCGGTCACGCTGACCGCAGCATACAAGGTAATTGCGGCAGTTTTTAAAGCCATCGGGTCCCCGTGAGGCGGTGGGGGGGGGCCCGATGGCTGAGATGGAAGCCCCGATGCCTTGCCCAGAGGCATCGGGACTCCCATCTACGGAAGCCCAGGAGACCCAGCCACAGCGCTGGGTCTCCTAGGCAACGGTCAGCGTCTCACAGATGTATTGTGCTGCATTCAATCAGGGATCAGACCCTGAAATGTTAAAGTCCCTTACTGGGACATAAGTGGAATGTAAAAAAAAAAGTTAAATAAAAGTGTTTTAACAAATAAAAAAATAAAAAAATAATAATAAAGTTTCAAAAAAAAAAAAGCCCATTCCCCATAAAGAAACACATAAAAATAGAAAAAAAAATAAAAAATATACATATTAGGTATCACCACGTCCGTAAAAACCTGCTTTATTAAAATATCACATGATCCAGCCCGCCCGGTCAACACCGTAAAAAAAAATAAAAAATAAAAACTGTCTAAAAAAAGTAATTTTTGGTCACATTTCATCACAAAAAATGTAATACCATGTGATCAAAAAAGTGTATGCCCCCAAAAATAGTACCAATCTAACCGTCATCTCATCCCGCAAAAAATGAGCCCCTACCCGAGACAATCGCCGAAAAAATAAAAAAACTACAGCTCTCTGACTATGGTGACCCTAAAACATGATTTTTCTTTGTTTCAAAAATGGTATTATTGTATAAAACTTAAAAAATAAAAATAAGTATACATGTTAGGTATCGCCACGTCCGTAAAAACCTGCTCTACAAAAATATAGCATGATCTCTCCCCTCAAGTGAACACTGTAAAAAATAAAAAATAAAAACTGTCTAAAAAAAGCCATTTTTTGTCACATTTCATCATAAAAAATGTAATACCAAGCGATCAAAAAAGCGTATGCCCCCAAAAATAGTACCAATCTAATCGTCATCTCATCCCACAAAAAATTAGCCCCTACCTGAGACAATCGCCCAAAAAATAAAAAAACTACAGCTCTATGACTATGGAGACACTAAAATGTGATTTTTTTTTGTGCTTCAAAAATATTGTGTAAAACTTAAATAAATAAAAAAAGTATACATATTAGATATTGCCGCGTCCGTAACGACCTGCTCTATAAAAATATCACACGATCTAACCTGTCAGATGAATGTTGTAAATAACAAAAAATAAAAACAATGCCAAAACTGCTAGTTTTTGTTACCTTGCCTCACAAAAAGTGTAATATAGAGCTACCAAAAATCATATGTACCCTAAAATAGCACTAACAAAACTGCCAACTTATCTCATAGTTTCCAAAATGAGGTCAGTTTTTTGGAGTTTCCTACTCTAGGGGTACATCAAATGTGACATGGCAACTTAAACTTTTTCCAGTGAAATCTGCCCTGGCGTTCCTTTCCTTCTGCACCCTGCCGTGTGCCTGTACAGCAGTTTACGATGACAAATGGGGCATTTCTGTAAACTACAGAATCAGGGTAATAATTACTGAGCTTTGTTTGGCAGTTAACCCTTGCTTTATTCTCAGAATAAAATGATTCATATGGAAAATCTGTCAAAAAAGTGAAATTCGGAAATTTTGGCTACATTTTCCTTTAATTCTTGTGGAACACCTAAAGGGTTAAAAACGTTTGTAAAATCAGTTTTGAATACCTTGAGGGGTGTAGTTTCTAAAATGGGGTCATTTTTGGGTGGTTTCTATGATGGAAGCCTCACAAAGTGACTTCAAACCTGAACTGGTCCTTAAAAAGTGGGTTTTGGAAATTTTGTGAAAAATTTCAAGATTTGCTTCTAAATTTCTAAGCCTTCTAACGTCCCAAAAAAATAAAATGTAATTTTCAAAGTGATCCAAACCTGAAGTAGACACATGGGGAATGTAAAGTCATAACTATTTTTGGAGGCATTACTATGTATTTTAAAAGTAGAGAAATTGACATTTGGAAATTTGGAAATTTTTCTAAATTTTTGGTAAATTTGGTATTTTTTTATAAATAAGAATGAAATATTTTGACTCAAATTTACCACTGTCATGAAGTACAATATGTGACGGAAAACAATCTCAGAATGGCCTGGATAAGTAAAAGCATTCTAAAGTTATCACCACATAAAGTGACACATGTCAGATTTGCTAAAAATGGCCTGGTCCTTAAGGTGAAAAATGGCTGGGTCCTTAAGGGGTTAACAGACTGATTAAACCTTCTTTAACAGTTAGACGGATGAAAATACGGTGTCATTAAACAAAAAAATTGCTTTATGTCACCGACACAATTAACAGACTGATTAAATCTCCTATTTCTGTTGGATAAAAATGCGGTGTTATTAACCAAAAAATTGCTTTGTGTCATCGATACAATTAACAGACTGATTAAATCTCCTATAACAATTAGATGGATAAAAATGCGGTGTTATTAACCCCTTGACGATCTGTGTATATTTCCTATCTGCACATGCCCCATGCAGATAGCACGTATATACACGTGAAGGCGGCCCTTTAATCCCAGCACTGATCAGCTGGGAAATAAAGCTCCTGCTCCTGCAATCTAACAGGAGCAGGTCGGGTCCCGGCTCACAAACAGAGCGGGGACCCTGTCTTCTCCTCAGCCGGAGGACAGCCGTACCTGGGCGCATGGTGGAGCAGGAAGGAAGCGGCAGTGCCGGGTGTCTCGGGGCCAGAGCAGTGCTGCAGGGTCTAGGGAGACCCTGATCAGCTCTGCCTGTGTCTAATGAGCCCACAGGGGGCTGTTTTCCCCTGTAACTGGGGCTCCTGTGGATATCCCAGTTACAGTGGAAACAGTGGGAAAAAAAAGTGTTAAAAAAAAAAGTCAATGTCCTACTTTTTTTTTTAATAAGAATTAGTGGTTTTTGTCTAAATTACACCTAAAAAAATATAAAAAATCTTTAAAAAAAACACTCTAATAAAAAGTCCTAAGTGTCAAGTAAAAAAAATTGCTAAAATTATTTTCGTATTCAAACCAAAAAAAAATTAGGGTTACTAAACCACCATGTGCCCAAATCACAAAAAGTTGCCTGGACATTCAGGCCTTTTATAGGTCCGGTCATGAAAGGGTTAAACAAAAAAAAAAACTTGTCACCTACACAATGAACAGACTGATTAACTGTGTTATATCAGTAAGATGGATGAAAATGCAGAGTTTTGAACCCCAATGAAGACTTTAGGTTAGGCATGCCCAACCTGTGGCCCTTTAGCTGTTGCAAAACTACAACTCCCAGCATGCCCTTAAAGCCTACAGCTATCAGCCTGTAGCCGAGCATGATGAGAGTTGTGGTTTTACAACCACAGGTTGAGCATCCCTACTTTAGGTCAACCATAGAATTAACACCCCAATTAAGCATTGCATTTCTGTGTTACTGGTGCAAAGGTGTTGTATTGCACCGACCAAAAATGCCTACAGGTCACCCACAGACTGATGCAAATGGTCAGTGCGTTTCATATTTACAAATCAATATTTTTGCACCTCCTTTTTTTGCAGTATTTTTTATTTTATTTTTGCTGTAATTGACAGCTCCAGATGTATGCTGAAGCTTTATGAGAAATAGGAAATCCAGGGCACAAAAGCATTTTTTTCCACGATAGGGAAAAAGTCAGAATCTTTTTTAGATCACATAGCCATTTAGAAAAAAAGGGTACACTAAAAAAGACACAAAACTGCAGCAAAAAAGCAGGTGCCCTAAAAAAACACACAAGAGTATTCTGTCATTTAAGCACCCTAATGCAGTCTTTTCTTAACGGTATGTCTAGAAACATTTGACCAGGTTTCCCTTTTTCCTGTTCTTTTTTGGGACAAATAAGGCCTTGTTCACATATATGTGGATTTTCACAGACCACAGTGTATTACTGAGCAGTGGCGGCGGCACGAAGCGCATGGCGTCATAGCAACCAATGATGCCGTGTGCTCCTCCACTCAGCAGGATTGCAGGCCGGGTTTTTACGAACCGTGTTCCGTGAAAATCCACGTGTATGTGAGCGAAGCCTAATGCTTTTAAGGTGACTTTTGTAAACCAGAGGTCATTTCTAAAGCATCTACTGACATTTCCAAGAAACACATGATCCCACTGGGTGGAACCTCCATGCATACTACCATCTGAACTGACTGGGAGAAACCTATCAGGCATGCGGAGACAGCATCACATAGGAATACACTGATAATCTGAAGTGTGAGTCAGGGAATAGAAGTTCTATACTACTGATATAGCATTAAATTTATGATGCTCAGGCTCATGGATCTACAAAAAACACTTCAAAGACTGATCACTTTTGTCCTAATGCATTCTGAATGGAAAAGGATCCATTCAGAATGCATCTGTAACGGGGAGTCTGCGTCTTCGTATCCATAGCAACCCAGGGGAGGGGAAGACCTGGAGACGCAAGCTTCACAAGCACGGCCAATGTCCTCCATCCCCTGGACAAGCAGCAGGGATGCTGAGCACAGACGCCCATGAGTTGGCGCTCAGGTGTATTGAGGTTTCTGATTTGGTCATCTGCTGGGCCTATTTAAACAGGCAGCCTGCTGTCCACAGGTTGGCTGTGATTGGTCTTATTTCCAAGAACCTGCAATTGTGAACTGCTGTTACTTGTGTTTTGATTTGGGCTAGTGATCTTGACTTCGTCCTCGCCTCATCCCCCTGTACTTCATTACCTCTTGGCTTCTGACCTTGGCTCGTGTTTTTTACTTTGCTCCTGTTTGTTTCCCTGGGTTTGACGTGACTTCCTGGTTTGACCTCGGTCTGGTGATTATTCTTATATTGTGTGTTCTGCCTTTGTTTATTGTTTTCTCCCGTTGTTTCCCCTCCCTGTACGCCCCAGCACGTACCTAGGCTAGGGACTGTTGTCAAGTTGTATGCCGTTGCCTGGGACGGGCCGTGCAAGTAGGCAGGGTCAGTAGTGGGGTTTAGTTCAGGGCTGCACATACCCCTGAACTGTGACAGCATCAGTTTTGCTTCAGTTTAGTCAGCTTTCCTCTTTGGAGGACACTAAAACACTGCTTGCTGCGTTTTGGTGTCCACATGACGAAGTTGAGCCAAACGGATCCATCATGACTCACAATGTAAGTCAATGGGGACGGATCCGTTTTCTCAGACACAATAGTAACATAGTTTGTAAGGCCGAAAAAAGACATCTGTCCATCCAGTTCAGCCTGTTTTCCTACAAGTTGATCCAGAGGAAGGCAAAAAAACCCTGTGAGGTAGAAGCCAATTTTCCTCACTTTAGGGGGAAAAATTCCTTCCCGACTCCAATCAGGCAATCAGAATAACTCCCTGGATCAACAACCCCTCTCTAGTAACTATAACCTGTAATACCCTCCAGAAATACATCCAGGCCCTTCTTGAACTCTTTTAGTGAACTTACCATCACCACCTCCTCAGGCAGAGAGTTCCATAGTCTCACTGCTCTTACCGTAAAGAATCCTCTTCTATGTTTATGTACAAACCTTCTTTCCTCCAGACGCAGAGGATGTCCCCTCGTCACAGTCACAGTCCTCGGGATAAATAGATGATGGGAGAGATCTCTGTACTGTCCCCTGATATATTTATATATAGTTATTAGATCTCCCCTCAGTCGTCTTTTTTCTAAAGTGAATAACCCTCATTTTGATAATCTTTCTGGGTACTGTAGTCCACCCATTCCAGTTATTACTTATAGAAAACGGATCCGCCCCCCATTGACTTTCAATGGTGTTCATGACGGATTCGTCTTGGCTATTAAAAGATAATACAACTGGTGTGAAAGTAGCCTCATTTTCATCATCATAAAATTATCAATAAAAAAAGAGCAACATTTGTGACTATTAGTTATATAAAAACATTTATATGCTAAATGCATAATTTACAAATTGCTACTTTAGTTACTTAAGGGGTTCTCTGGGAATTAAGAAAATAAAAATACTTAAATATTACTTCATTATAAATATATTCCTAAATATGTTTCATTAGTTATAATGGCTTGTTTTTTTTCTGGGGAGTAATCATCAGGGGAAATAAAATGGCCACCCTCCTAGTAGTACACACAAAATATGTCCTAATCACACAGCAGGACAAGTTACTTTACAACACTGAGCTAAGAAGCTGCCTTATCCTCTTCTCTACTCTACTTACCAGGGAGTATAATCATGAATACAGCTAATCTTTAGATACTGTACATCTCTGTGGGAATGGAGTTCATGAGGAGACTGCATACAAGTGCTGCTGCTCATTAGCCCCATCCTCCCTATTCTCTCTATACTTCATGTCTCCTCATGAACTCCGTTCCTACAGAGATTCAGCTGAAGATTTATCAGCTGTATTCAGGATCATAATCCCTGACAAGCCGAGCAGAGAGGATGATTAGACAGCTGTTTGGCTCAGTGTTGTGAAGTACTGTAACTTGTCCTGTTGTGTGACAGGTTTGTGTTTAGATATACAGTATAATAACCCCAGCTCCTCATAGTGTATAGTGTACAACACTCCACAGTATGGAGTATATATAACACTCCACAGTATACTACCGTACGATATACAGTATATGGCACAACACTCCACAGTATACAGTGTATAGTATGACACCCTCCACAGTATGCAGCTTATAGTACCTCAGAGTATGCAGTGCCCTACAGTATAACACCTCACAGTATGCAATATACAGTATAACATCCCACAGTATGCAATATACAGTATAACATCCTACAGTAGGCAGTATCCCACAATATGCAATATATAGTATAACACCCTCTGTCACCTTTTCCTGATATAATCTCCCCATAAAAGTATAGTAAATATCTCCTGCAGCAACACTCCTCCTGGAGGAGAAAAGACTTGTGATGATGCCATCGTCATGTGATCTATTTGTTACTGGTCCCATGGTGATAATGCCACCACAGGTCCTTTCTCCTACGAGTATCATACTCTCCAACCTTGTAATGGGCATTTTGAGCAATTATAAGCCCAATGGAAATGCCAGGCCTGGGCTACCGATCCAAATTGCCCCTATTATAATCCACCATTGATTACACTTATTTACATTTACCAAATTTCTATTTAATTTACCGTCATGTTCTACTTTATTGTCATCCATGTTTAAGTTACATGTTCTAGATCAAGTGACATCTGTGTGCTCTTTATCAGTCGTGGCTAAATACAGGGACGTAGCTAGAACGGACTGGACGCCACTGCAAATTTTCTATGGCCGTCCCCCCCTTGATATTTATGACCTGTCTTAAACAAGTGTCTGTCTGAGTATCAGTGTCCTAAATAACTGGATAGGAGTAGTAGTGCTTTAATTCTTCATATATATACACACTACTACCCATATCCCGAAATCTCCTATATACAGCATAAGCAAATGTTGACACAAACACTCACATACTAATACACAAACACACACAGATGGACACATACACACACACACACAGATGAACACATACACACACAAATATATACATACACACAGATAAACATATATACACATATACACAGACATACACAGACATATATATATATATATATATATATATATATATATATTATTTATATACATACTAGCTGAAGGACCCGGCTTCGCCCGGGTATATTTAATTTATTTCATTTACTGTTTGTGTGTGTGTGTCGAGATATCGAGAGTGACCTCTACAGTGCCCGCCCCTTTAACAGTGACCTCTACAGCTGCCAACCCCTTTAACAGTGACCTATACAGCTGCCCGCCCCTTTAACAGTGACCTCTACAGCTGCCCGCCCCTTTAACAGTGACCTCTACAGCTGCCCACCCCTTTAAACAGTGACCTCTACAGCTGCCCACCCCTTTAACAGTGACCTCTACAGCAGCCCGTCCCTTTAACAGTGACCATTACAGCAGGGCGCCCCTTTAACAGTGACCTCTACAGCTGGCCTCCCCTTTAACAGTGACCTCTACAGCGGCCTGCCCCTTTAACAGTGACCTCTACAGCTACCCGCCTCTTTAACAGTGACCTCTACAGCAGCCTGCACCTTTAACAGTGGCCTCTACAGCAGCCCGCCCCTTTAACAGTGACCTCTACAGCAGCCTGCCCCTTTAACAGTGACCTCTACCACTGCCTGCCCATTTAACAGTGATCTCTACAGCAGCCCACCCCTTTAACAGTGACCTCTACCGCTGCCCGCCCCTTTAACAGTGACCTATACAGCTGCCTGCCCCTTTAATAGTGACCTCTACAGCAGCCCGCCCCTTTAACAGTGACCTCTACAGCTGCCCACCCCTTTAACAGTGACCTCTACAGCTGCCCGCCCATTTAACAGTGACCTGTACAGCTGCCCGCCCCTTTAACAGTGACCTGTACAGCTGCCCGCCCCTTTAACTGTGACCTCTACAGCAACCCGCCCCTTTAACTGTGGACTCCACTGCAGCTAGAGTGGCCATGTCTTCACCTCAGAAAGCCAGACCTCACCGGCCATTCCCCCAAACGTGAAACAGCGCCCCCAGTTCCCATGAAGACACACCACTAAACATGAGGCCACGCCCCCTGGCTCCGTGAAGACACGGAGGAGAATCTGTCTGAGTGTGAGCTACTGAAAGGGTGGACATCCCTGTGTCTGTCCAGGCACTGTGTCGGACAGAGAACAGGTAGCCAGAAAACTGGACTGTCCAGCCTAAAGCCAGACATCTGTCCACCCTAACATCAGCCTGCCCCTAGGTCTGGCCAGAGGTCTTGTTTTAGGCTGGACAGTCTGGCTTTCAAACTCCCTGACTCCCTTTAGCGGACATACACACACACACACATACACTCAGCTTTATATAGTCTATATATATATATATATATATATATATATATATATATATATATATATTGTAGTAATGTGCACGGGTGTGGGGTGTGTATCTTGCCTGGTTTGTCAGTTTAGCTGGGTGAGAACTGAAATCCAGAATTTGTAAAGCTTCAGCAAGGCATAGTTGCTGGAGCTGGGTTTGTTTAAAGTGCATGGGCTGGATTTCTTGGACTGGGAGACTGGTTGGAAGTGGGAATCTTTCAGTCCACATACCCCTAATCCCTCACAGGTTTTCCCTGACCCCAGGTGAGGCCAGCTGATTCAATTAGGCAGGGATAAAACAACCTGCGGTGTGTCAGTCTGGGGGAGAGGAACTGACCCTGGAAGAGGGTTGAAGCCAGTAGGGCTTGAGTGGTCTCAGCCAAGAGAGCTGAGGGTCCACAAGGCTATGTGAAGCCTGATCTTTCCCCGTGTGTGGAATTGTGTTTGGTGAGGTTGCAGCCTGGAGGCTGCTGGACCATACGACTGAGGAAGCCGCATCTAAAAGCTGTGTGTGAACTGCGTTTTTTGTAGGTGAGCTAGAGAACCTGTGTTAGTCAGAGCTCAGCTGGGCAGGTGTTTGTTTGGCTTTGTTTGTTTTGTGCCTGAAGAGCAAAAATAAAGCTGTGTTGGACTTCAAAACTCCCATGTATTGGAAGAAGTCTGTGATGGCAACCCCCTGCGAGAGAGTGATCCCTTACATATGGTGGAGGATGCGGGCATTGTTGATGCTAAAGGCAGGTGTCCATGCTAAAGGGGCACAACGTTGTTGCTGGGGGCAACTGAAAAGTGAAAAGTCAGTGTTGCTAGGAGCAGCGGCATGAACAAAGAGCAGGTACTACTGAATATAGCTGTGTTTCTGTGTTGGAGTTAAGGGCCAGAAGCCTGTTTGTCTGGTGAAGCTGTTGCAGTTGATAAACTGGTCATTGTTTGCTGTATTGCAAGGAAATCTTGCAGTGATTTAAAGGGCCAGTAGCCCAAGTGAAAGACTGCCCTGTTGAAATTTTTTTTTTTGTGAGGGTCACTATGAAGTCCATATAGTGCCCTTGAGCAGCTGATAAACCAGCTGGTGCAGGACTGTTCAATGGAGGATCATTTGATCAGGAGATCTAATGAAGAAAATGAAAGGTCCGGTGAGATGGTTATTGGGGGAATCCCACTGGGGGTTACTCTAGATTCCTGCCAACGAGTGTCTCGGGTTATTCCCGATGTTCTGGACTTTCTGAAGAGGGGGCCAGAGACAGAGACCACAGTGTCTCTGACCTTTGAAACTGACTATGGCTCTGTACAGTGAGAGCTGTTGAGGTGGAATTCGTGCTGGCCACGGACTTTCCATGGTTTTTGCAGCTATGGAGTGGAGAAAGTGCTTCAACTGGTGTGGCTGGAGAATCCGAGGAAAAAGTCGGGATCCAAGGCATTTCCCATGGTAACCACTGGATTGAGGTGTCTGTATGTGATCCTGTGACCAGGAACCAAGGTCTGGAGGTTCCCAAGATCCTGAAGGAGGAGGTCCCTGGAGCACCAGCACCATCATGTCCTGGGTGTGCCAATACCGTGATGTCAAGTGGTAAGACCATTCTTGTTTTTTCCTGTGCCACAGACAATGTGATAATGAGAGAGGCTCTGGAGGTTGGGCGTGGTCCTGACCAGTGCCCTGGTGCCTCAGAAGCCTTGAACTGTGGTGAGAGCTGGCGGCAGTTGTGTCACGAGTGGGCCTCTTCCCCTCAGCTGTTGTGGCTGTGGTAATTGTCTTTCCTCTATTTATTCCTTCATCTCCAGGATTCACTGCGGTTTATACTTTCTGCTCACTTAGTTGTTTGGAGCTGTTCTTGGCTGAGATCCAGTTGCTGCTATTTCTGCATAAAGATAAGTGACATTTTCCCTATTGTCTTTATCCGTCGTTTGGAGTCTCCTATTCCTCCGTCTTGTTGGAGGAACGGGTTGACTTCTTCCCCTATCACTAACTACAGGGTCTGTTAGAAATTAGGTTCCTGTGTATGAACTCTCCTACCACTAAGGCCTGTTCATACTGGTAGTCTGCCAGGGCCTAGTCTCAGGGATTCCTGCAGGAGGTGACCATTTCCATTCTCCGGTCTGTTCCCTTCCCTATTACGCTTGGTGTGGCTATACCCTCCACACCCAAGCATGACATTATAAACCGCCAAAACAAAAATTAATGTCGTTTTTGTGCTGACATGGATGCTATTGCTGCACTTGCTGAACGGCTGCAGGGACTCAGTTTGGAGGTGGCTGACATCCACAACCAGATTCAGAGACCACAGGCTGGTGGTTCTGGGGGTGCTGAGTGTCAGGCCTGTTTGGAGCCTAAGGTCCCCCTCCCGGATAGATTTTCTGGGGGACGTGATAATTTTGTTCTATTTAGGGAGGCGTGCAAATTGTATTTCAGACTGCGTCCACATTCTTCTGGTAATGAGGAGCAGAAGGTTGGTGTGATCATCTCGCTGCTTAAAGGGGATGCGCAGTCATGGGCTTTTTCTCTGCCGACCAGATCGCAGTCTCTCCGGTCAGTAGATGAATTTTTCAAGGCTTTAGGGATTATCTAGGATGACCCGGATCGTATCTCCCTGGCTGAGACCCAGATACGTGACCTTTGTCAAGGTGATCGGCCGGTTGAGATTTATTGCTCTGAGTTTCAGAGGTGGGCGACCAATACTGAATGGAACGATCTGGCTTTACGTAGCCAATTCTGTCAAGGTTTATCTGAAAGGCTGAAGGACGCTTTGGCCTTTCATGAAACCCCTGTGTCTTTGGAAGCCGCTATGTCTCTTGCTGTGTGCATGGATAGGTGCCTGAGAGAGCGATCTAGGGGCCCCCGCTCTCAGGACATACTATCACATAGTGTACTGTCTTCCTATGACACTTTGGGTGAATATTCCCCTAGGTTGATGTCAGGGGACGAACCTATGCAATTAGGGGGAGCCACTCCTGTTTCCACTCGTAAACATTTTGGCAATAAAAAGGGTGTGTGTTTTTTCTGTGGTCAGAAAGGACACTTAATCAATGTATGTCCATGCTTTCAATCTCTAAAAGAGAGAGAAGAAAAGGGAGCGTTGAATTCTCATCTCACTCTTGGTGGGGTGGGTAGGGAGACTGAAAATGTGCATTTGTCTTCATCCTGTAGTACCCGTTTTCTCCTGACTGCCGAGGTGGCGCTAGAGTCAAAGGTTGTGAAAATTGAGGTGTTTATTGACAGCGGGCCAGGGGTGAACTTGATTGATGCTAAGTTTGTCCGTATGCATGGATTGTCGCCGAGTTCTTTGGATAAGAGGATTTCTGTGTTTGCCATTGATTCTGCACCTCTATCTCAGAAGTGTTTGTCTCAGATGGTGCATGATATCAAATTAAGAGTGGGTGAATTTCATCAGGAGCTTATTTCATGTTTTGTGTTGGAAGGTCTTCCTGCTCCTGTGGTTCTGAGTTTACCGTGGTTAAGCAAACATAATCCGTCCATTGACTGGCATACTAGACAAATTGTGGATTGGGGCGATTATTGTGTTGACAATTGCCTTAATACATCTTTTTCTGCTTTAACTACTAAGACTTTTCCTTCTTTTATTTTGGATTTCTCTGATGTATTTTCTGAAGGTAGATGTCAGGATTTACCCCCTCACCGGGAATACGATTGTCCTATCAATCTTATCCCTGGAGCAAAATTGCCCAAATCTAGGCTGTATAACCTTTCTGGACCTGAGAGAACGGCCATGAAGGAATATATTGCTGAGAGTTTGGCTAAAGGACATATTAGGCCTTCCAAATCTCCTGTGGCAGCAGGGTTCTTTTTTGTTAAGAAAAAGGACGGAACCCTTAGGCCATGTCTGGATTTCCTTGAACTCAATCGGATTACTGTCCGTGATCCATACCCCCTTCATTTGATTCCAGACTTGTTTAACCAGATTGTGGATGCCAAGGTGTTCTCCAAGTTGGACTTAAGGGGGCATATAATCTGGTCAGGATCAAGGAAGGGGCTGAATGGAAGATGGCCTTTAACACTCCTGAGGGCCACTTTGAGAACCTGGTCATGCCTTTTGGGTTGACCAATGCTCCTGCTGTCTTCCAGCATTTTGTTGACATTTTTCATCATCTTGTGGGGAGGTTTGTAGTCATGTATTTGGATGACATACTAATCTATTCTCCAGATATTGTGACACATCAGGATCACGTGAGGCAGGTGTTGCAAATCTTAAGAGATAACAAGTTGTATGCTAAATTAGAGAAATGTGTTTTTGCTGTACATGAGGTGCAATTCTTAGGATACTTGCTTTCATCTTCAGGTTTTCGTATGAATCCAGAGAAAGTCTGTGCTGTTCTGAACTGGGACCGACCTGAAAATCTGAAGGCTCTTATGCGATTTTTGGGGTTCACCAACTATTACTGAAAATGTATTAAGAACTATTCGACAATAGTTAAACCCTTAACTGACATGACTAAGAAAGGGACGGATGTCTCAGTGTGGTCTGATGCAGCGTTGCAAGCCTTCTCCGCTATGAAGGAGTGCTTTTCCTCTGCCCCTATATTGGTGCAGCCAGATGTGTCACAACCTTTCATTGTGGAGGTTGACGCATCCGATGTGGGGGTAGGAGCAGTTTTATCACAGGGCCCGTCACCTGGTAAATGGCGCCCATGTGCTTTTTTTTCGAAAAAACTCTCTGCTGCGGAGAGAAATTATGATGTGGGTAACAGAGTTACTGGCCATTAAGTTGGCTTTTGAGGAATGGCATCATTGGTTGGAAGGGGCAATTCACCCAATCACGGTATTCACTGATCACAAAAATCTGGCTTACCTGGAGTCGGCTAAATGACTTAATCCGAGGCAGGCCAGATGGTCTTTGTTCTTCACCAGATTCAATTTCATTGTCACATATCGTCCTGGGGTTAAGAATATGATGGCGAATGCCTTGTCACGTAGTTTTCCCGGAGGTGGTGATTTTGAAGATCCGAGCTCTATACTGTCTGAAGGAGTGGTGATATCCGCTCTTTACCCTGATCTTGAGGCTAAGGTGTTTGAGGCCCAGGGAGATGCACCGGAGTCTTGCCCCCCTGGGAAGTTTTGTTCCTTCTGATTTGCGTCATAAGGTGTTTGAGGAGCATCATTCTTCGGTGATTGCGGGACACCCTGGGAGTAAATCCACTGTCGACCTCATCTCTCGTAGATTCTGGTGGCCAGGGCTGCGTAAGTGTCTTGAGGACTATGTGTCAGCCTGTAGTGTCTGTGCACGCGCTAAGGTGACACATACTCTACCTTCTGGACCCCTACTTCCATTAACCATCCCGTCCAGACCATTATTAATCCTGTAGCATTTCGTCTTGAACTTCCTCAGGCCCTGAAAATCCATAATGTGTTTCACAGATCTTTGTTGAAGAGATATGTTGAACCTCTGGAGCCATCTCCCTTGCCACCCATGCCTGTCTTGGTGGGTGGTAATTTGGAATTCCAGATTGTCAAGATCATTGATTCTCGAGTTCTCCGTGGGACTCTTCAATATCTTGTTCATTGGAAGGGTTATGGTCCTGAGGAGAGGTCATGGGTACCGGCATCTGACATGGATGCCAGTCGTTTGGTGAAAGCCTTTCACAGGTGTCATCCTGATAAAGTTGGTCCTGGGTGCACGGAGGTCACCCGTAAAAGGGGGGGTAATGTCACGAGTGGGCTTGCGTCTGGTATCAGACGTTCTGCGTGGCTTTCAAAAGTGATATAATTTGACATGCTTTTCCCTTGGTTTGGTTGCTGTTTACCACACCTCTTCTCCTCAGCTGTTGTGGCTGTGGTAATTGTCTTTCCTCTATTTATTCCTTCATCTCCCAGGATTCACTGCGGTTTATACTTTCTGCTCACTTAGTTGTTTGGAGCTGTTCTTGGCTGAGATCCAGTTGCTGCTATTTCTGCATAAAGATAAGTGACGTTTTCCCTATTGTGTTTATCCGTCATTTGGAGTCTCCTATTCCTCCGTCCTGTTGGAGGAACGGGTTGACTTCTTCCCCTATCACTAACTACAGGGTCTGTTAGAAATTAGGTTCCTGTATGAACTCTCCTACCACTAAGGCCTGTTCATACTGGTAGTCTGCCAGGGCCTAGTCTCAGGGATTCCTGCAGGAGGTGACCATTTCCCTTCTCCGGTCTGTTTCCTTCCTTCTTACGCTTGGTGTGGCTATACCCTCCACACCCGAGCAAGTTGCTACCTGCCGAGCCAGTAAGTGTCATGACACTGGGACTAGAGGCTGCGACAAAAATGTGTGATATTGTGGTGGATGGCAGTCCAGTCCAAGCGTTGTTGAACGCAGGGCGTCAGGTGAGCCTGGTACATGCCAGCTTGGTAGCAGGGGACTATGTGTTAGACAAACACGTGACTGTTATGGACATACATGGGAATAGTGTGGTATATCCTGTGGTTCTCACTGAGTGTGAGACTCCAGTCGGAACTGAGACTAATAAAATCGGGGTTGCAAATAGACTCATGCATGATGTAGTGTTAGGCCAGAATTTCCCCTTGTTTTGGGAGTTGTGGAGAAATGGAGACATTACTGCAGAAAGTGGTGAAACTTGTGCAGAACCTGTACCTTTCACTTTAAGTGAAGGTGTAAAGGAGATGCACAGTATACACAGTGGTCTAAGTGAAGTGACCTTTGAAAACAATGGTCCAGATAATGTGCAGAGTGAACCTGACAAGCAAATTGAAGTGCATAATGAAAATGTGGGGTCATGTAAGATATGTAATGATGATGATGACATCCCTTTTCCTTTGCAGGCTGTGATCAGGGAAGAAGCTTCCCCTGCTGGTAGAAATGTATATAATGTAGAAATGATGATTGATGTTGCGAGCACACAGCTGAGGGAACCTTCTGTGATAAATGTGCAGGAAAATGTGGCAGTGCTAGAGGGTGTACCACACGTACCAGATGCAGATAAGCAGTCTCCACTGTGTTCTCTGGTTGGTGAGCTCGGGTGCAGGGTAAATGAGGGTGTTGTGACGTACTACGTAAACTGGGCATGTGGGGGACATGATTGAAACCTCTAAATATGTTAAAGGACTGAATAAAGTTCAGGAGGGAAGGGTTATTAATAAGAAACAGAACACAAGAACAAGGGGGCACAATCTGAGGTTAGTTTAGTATTATTTCACTGAAAGAGTAGTAGAAGCTTGGAACAAACTTCCAGCAGAGGTGGTTGATACATCCACAGTAACTGAATTTAAACATGCCTGGGATAAACATGTATCTATCCTAAGATAACAATAAAAGGATAATAAAAGGGCAGACTAGATAGACCAGGTGGTCTTTTTCTGCCATCAATCTTCTATGTTTCTATGTGCAGAGCCTGAGTGGGTTCAGGACATGGCCAATATGGGAATTAACTCATGTGTGCCTCTAGATTTCATGGCTAAGAATGATAAGAGTGGTATAGGTGATGTATGTGCTGTGACTGATAGCAGCTCAGAGAGTGAGGCTGCCATGTCAGTTTCTTGGGAAACTAGTGTGGTTGCTGGTGGCAACCAGGTGTCAGTTGTCAGTAGTAACCTGGAGAATAACATAGATCAGAAACTCAAGAGTAGTGTTGAGCCTAAAAGAGTAGAAGGAGAAGGTCTGGCTGTTAGATGGCCACCAGGATCCCTTAGGCATTGTCTACTAGGTAGAAAATTTGTGTTCGTGATAAACCAAGCTCTGCTGGCCTGGGTGTGGCAGAATAGAAGAAAACATGAGACACTGACCACATCTTCCAAAGGGCATGGTACAATGTGGAGAAATGCCCAGACCTCCAGTCTGGAGAAGAGGGGGGGGGATATGTGGTAATGTGCACGGGTGTGGGGTGTGTATCTCGCTTGGTTTGTCAGTTTAGCCGGGTAAGAACTGAAATCCAGAATTGGTAAAGCTTCAGCAAGTCATAGTTGCTGGAGCTGGGTTTGTTTAAAGTGCATGGGCTGGATTTCTTGGACTGGGAGACAGGTTGGAAGTGGGAGTCTTCCAGTCCACATACCCCTAATCCCTCACAGGTTTTCCCTGGCCCCAGGTGAGGCCAGCTGATTCAATTAGTCAGGGATAAATCAACCTACAGTGTGTCAGTCTGGGGGAGAGGAACTGAGCCTGGAAGAGGGTTGAAGCCTGTGAGGCTTGTGTGGTCTCAGCCAGGAGGGCTGAGGGACCACAAGGCTATGTGAAGCCTGATCTGTCCCCATGTGTGGAATTTGTGTTTGGTGAGGTCACAGCCTGTAGGCTGCTGGATCATATGGCTGAGGAAGATGCATCTAAAAGCTGTGTATGAACGGTGTTTTTTCTAGGTGAGCTAGAGAACCTGTGTTAGTCAGAGCCCAGCCAGGCAGGAGTTTGTTTGGCTTTGTTTGTTTTGTGCTGAAGAGCAAAAATAAAGCTGTGTTGGACTTCAAAACCCTCATTTGTTTGAAGAAGTCTGTGATGGCAACCCCCTGCGAGAGAGCAATCCCTTACAATATATATAATATATACACACACCTATACACACAGATAAACACATACACGTATATATACAAACAAACACCTACACACATATACAGTATCTGACAAGTGAGTGCACCCATCACACTTTGGTCAATATTTTATTATATAATTTCATGGGACAACGCTGAACATATGACACTTTGATACAATGTAAAGTAGCAAGTGCACAGCTTGTATAACAGTGTAATTTTGGTATGCCCTCAAAATAACTCAACACACAACCGTCAATATCTAAACCACTGGCAACAAAAGTGAGTACACCCCAAATTGTGTCCAATTAGCCAGTTTATCTCCCTGGTTTCATGTGACTCTTTAATGTTATAAGGTCCCAGGTGTGAATGTAGAACAGGTGTGTTAAATTTGAGGTTATCACTCTCACACTCTCTTATATTGGTCACTGGAAGTTCAACATGGCACCTCATGGCAAAAAACTCTCTGAGGAAAGCCCGCAAACAGTTTGTTGAAGACAAGCAGACCAAAGTCATGGATTACTGAAACCATGTCCTGTTGTCTGATGAGACCAAAATAAACTTATTTGGTTCAGACAGTGTCAAGTGCGTGTGGTGGAAACCAAGTGAGGAGTACAAAGACAAGTGTATCTTGCCTACAGTCCAGCATGGTGGTGGGAGTGTTATGGGAGGGAGTTACAGTTCATTGAGGGAACCATGAATGCCAACATATACTGAAGCAGAGCATGATCCCCTTCCCTTCGGAAACTGGGCCGCAGGGCAGTATTCCAATATGATAACTACCCCAAACACAAATTGAGGATGAAACTGAGGGTAAAGGTGCTGGACTGGCCAAGCATGTCACCAGACCAAAACTTCATTGAGTATCTGTGGGGCATCCTCAAACGGAAGGTGGAGGAGAGCAAGGTCTCTAACATCCACCAGCTCTGTGATGTCGTCATGGAGGAGAGGAAGAGAATTCCAGTGGCAACCTGGGAAGCTGTAGTGAACTCCATTCCCAGTTAAGGCAGTGCTGGAAAATAATGGTGACCACACACAATATTGACACTTTGGGCACAATTTGGGCATTTCACTTAGGGTTGTACTCACTTTTTTTGCCAGCAATTTAGACATTAAAGAGGTGGTCCAGGCTTTTTAATATTGATGACTTATCCTCAGGATAGGTCATTAATATCAGATCGGGGGTCCGACATCCGGCACCCCCGCCGATCAGCTGTACGGGGAGGCGGCGCGCGCTATAGGCATGTGCAGTCTCCCTTCTCTCTTCCTGCCCGCTGCTGTATGTCTATGGGACTTCAGCAGTGGGCAGGAAGAGAGAAGGGAGATGGCACGTGCGCATAGCGCGCGCCGTCTCCCCGTACAGCTGATCGGCGGGGGTGCCAGGTGTCGGACCCCCGCCGATCTGATATTAATGACCTATCCTGAGGATAGGTTATCAATATTAAAAAGCCCGGACAACCCCTTCAATGGCTGTGAGTTATTTTGATGACACACCACATTTACACTGTTACACAAGTTGTACACTGACTACTTTCCATCGTATCGCTATACACTGTACATTGTACACTGACTACTTTCATCATATCTTCAGCGTTGTCCCATGAAAAGATATACTGTAATATATTTACAAAAATGTGAGGGGTGGACTCACTTTTATGAGATACTGTGTGTGTGTATATATATATATATATATATATATATATATATATATATATATATACACACACACACACACACACACACACACACACACACACACGTATTTACTTATAGGCTGCAGGTTATCCATTCTCCTCCTTCAACTCTGATGTCTCTTGGAGGCTAAAGGACCTTTGGAACACAATAATGGTAGGCTAAAGGACCTTTGATCATGTGACATGATGACATCAAAGGTCTTTTAGCCTACCATTACTACAATTCAGAGGTCCTTGATAATGGTATGTACACCTTTTCTAGTACAATTCAGGCCAGGCTGGGGCTCTTCAAATACAGTCACACTGGAGGCCCAGCCTGGCCTGAACTGTACTATAAAAGACTGACAAAAGTAATAAAAATGTACTGAAAATCAACTAATAAAAATCAGACACTGCTTTTGAATTGTGGTTCAACAGAAGCATTTATAAACAAACGAATGAAACTGGCCTGGACATTTTTAGCTGTGTGTTTTCGGTCATCATCCTGCTGAAGGACCCATGACCTGCGACTGAGACCAAGCTTTCTGACACTGGGTAGCACATTTTACTCCAGAATGACTTCTTCGTCTTGAGATTTCATTGTACTCTGCATAGATTCAAGATATCTTGTGCCAGATGCAGCAAAACAGACCCAAAACATAACCTAGCCTCCTCCATGTTTCACAGTAGATACAACTGTCTTTTCTTTGTATGCTTCATTTCTGCTTCTGTGAAGATACATACGATATGACTTGCAAAAAGGCTACAGTCTTGTCTCATCTGTCTAAAAGACATTCTCCCAGAAGCTTTGTGGCTTGCCAATATGCATTTTGAAAATTCCAGTTTCCCTTTTTTATGATCTGCTTTTCTCCTTGGTCTTCTTCCATTAAGTCCACTTGGGAAACGGATGGTGCAATCGGACACTGATGTACCTGGACCTTGGAGTTCAGTTCTAATCTCTTTGGAAGTTGTTCTGGGCTCTTTGGTTACCATTTGTATTATCTATCTCTTTAACCCGCAATCTGGCTGGATAGAAAATGGAGTAAGGGAGTTGTAGTGCTGTTAAGCAGCGCTTGGTATCCTGGAGTTGAGCCCTCTTTTGCTGCACCTCCACCGAAAAATCTAGACGGATGGAAACTTTCCCGCAGTCCACCAAGATAGGCCCAATCTCTCTAGCTTTGTGTAGTATAATGTCCCAGTCTTTTTAATGCAGGATCCTGATCAGGACTAGACGTGGAGGTTATCCAGGAGGCAAAGGTCTTGTACGAGCTCAATGAGCTCTTTCAAATGCAAATAAAGCGGTGAGAGATTCTTATCCAAACCACAATTCAAAATAATCACTGGGATTTTTGCCCTTCACCATCTCACGAACCTGTAGAACCCTTAGCCTCTCAGATACTTTCGCCAAGTCATAGGCATAAAGTTCATATCCTCCTTCACACCACCCATAAGGGTATTAAGGTTTGCAAGGGCTCAATTACATTGCGCCACAGCAGAGAAAACATCCTTAATAGTAGATTTGTTGGTAGAGCCTGAAGTGGTAAGTATAGGCAGTGCAACTGCGAGTTTTGTTGTCGCTGGACATGACAGCTTGGCTGTTGCACCCTCAGAATGATCCCCATAGGGCCATTCAAGGCCCTGTATCACCACTGGACTCCCAGGTCTCCTACATTGACTGTGAGGTCGAACTGGATGGACAGATGTCTTTTTTCAGCCTTATAAACTATGTTACTAGGATGAGTCAGATTCAGCCACACAGGCAAAGTTTTGGATATTGGCCATATTTACCATGCATACTAGGTGTAGCCAGTGCTCAATCACCTCCCAACTCCTTGTCCTTGGCAGCCTCATTGTAGGTAAATGTCATAGCTGTGTAATAAAGCTCAATGGAGGAAAAGAGCAACAGGATATCACTGATAAAGAATGATTCACTGCGAGAGCTCTTGTTAGGCATGTCTGCTCACATACTCAGTCAGGCTCCACCCCATTATCCATATCTTCAATATGTCATCCATTTTTCTCTTGTGGTTACATCCGGGGAGTTTGGCTACAGTCCCATAGACCTCAAACATTCTGAATATGTGCTAACTATAGTAACTGGAGCATCAAGCTGCTATTTCTAACATGTTTGTCAATAATTTTCTTTCTAATCTCCTGAAACAACTCCTTACCTTTCTTTGGTCCATGTTCAGTGTTGTACCAACCATGATAACCGCACAATGACTACTTTTCACCCTTTAACCCCTTCATGACATAGCCATTTTTCACCTTAAGGACCAGGCCAAATTTTGGAAATATGACATGTGTCACTTTATGTGGTAATAGCTTTGAAACACTTTTACTTATCCAAGCCGTTCTGAGATTGTTTTCTCGTGACACGTTGTACTCCATGACAGTGGTAAATTTGAGTCAATATAAATCACCTTTATTTATTAAAAAATCCTAAATTTACAGAAAATTTGGAAAAAATTGTAATTTTCAAACTTTGAATTTCTCTGCTTTTAAGGCACATTGTGATTTCTCACAAAATAGTTATTACTTTACATTTCCCATATGTCTACTTTATGTTACCATCATTTTGTAGATATAATTTTATTTTTTGGGGACGTTAGAAGGCTTAGAATTTTAGAAGTAATTCTTAAAATTTTTAAGAAATTTTCCAAAACAATTTTTTTAAGCACCAGTTCAGTTCTGAAGTCACTTTGTGGGGTTAACATAATAGAAACCACCATAAATGACCCCATTTTAGAAGCTACACCCCTCAAGGTTTTCAAAACTAATTTTACTAACTTTGTTAACCCTTTATGTCTTCCACAAGATTTAAAGGAAAATGGAGATGACATTTCTAAATTTCACTTTTTTGGCAGATTTTCCATTTTAATACATTTTTTCCTTGAACACATCAAGGGTTAATAGCCAAACAAAACTCAAAAACTATTACCCTGATTCTGCGATTTACAGAAACACCCCACATGTGATTGTAAACTACTGTATGGGCGCACAGCAGGGCGCAGAAGGAAAGGTGCGCCAAATGGTTTTTGGAGGGCAAATTTTGCTGGACTGGTTTTCAGACACCATGTCCCATTTGAGGCCCCCCTGATGCACCCCTACAGTAGAAACAACCAAAAAGTGCCCATATTTTGGAAACTAAGGGATAAGGTGACAGTGTTATTGATATTATTTTGGGTTACATATGATTTTTGATCGCTTTATATTACACTTTTTGTTAGGCAAGGTAACCAAAAATGGCTGTTCTGGCTCAGTTTTTATTTTTATTTTTTTACTGTGTTCACCTGAGGGGTTAACTCCTGTGATATTTTTGTAGAGCAGGTTGTTACGGACGTGGCGATACCTAACATGTATAGTTTTTTTTATTTATTTAAGTTTTACACAATAATATCATTTTTTAAACAAAAAAAATCATGTTTTAGTCTCTCCATAGTGTGAGAGCTGTAGTTTTTTTATTTTTTGGGCAATTGTCTCAGGTAGGGGCTCATTTTATGCGGCAAGAGGTGACGGTTAGATTGGTACTATTTTGAGTGGCATACGCCTTTTTGATCGCTTGCTATTAAAATTTTTGTGACGTAAAGTGACAAAAATGGCTTTTTTTACCCTGTTTTTATTTTATTTTTTTTACTGTGTTCACCTGAGGGGTTAACTCATGTGATATTTTTGTAGAGCAGATTGTTACGGATGTGGTGATACCTAACATGTATAGTTTTTTTAATTTATTTAAGTTTTACACGATAATATCATTTTTTAAACAAAAAAATCATGTTTTAGTCTCTCCATAGTGTGAGAGCTGTAGTTTTTTTATTTTTTGGGCAATTGTCTCAGGTAGGGGCTCATTTTTTGCGGGAAGAGGTAACAGTTAGATTGGTACTATTTTAAGGGGCATACGCCTTTTTGATCGCGTGGTATTGCACTTTTTGTGATGTTAAGTGACAAAAAATGGCTTTTTTGACACTGTTTTTATTTATTTATTTTTACGGTGTTCACCTGAGGGGTCAGGGCATGTGATATTTTTGTAGAGCAGGTTGTTACGAACGTGGCGATACCTAACATGATTGGGGTATTTTTTTTCTTTTTTTACTAATTTTAAATTTGAGTTTTGGGGGGAAAAATAGGATTTTTTTAAAACTTTTTTTAACTTTTTTTTTAATTTTTTTTTTTTTTTTACACTTTTTTAGACTCAGACCCACTTGGTTCTTGAAGAACCAGTGGGTCTCATTGTTCTATAATACACTACAGTACACTGTATAGTGTACTGCAGTGTATTTTCATTCTTGCTAAGCCTTGTCAGGCTCCTGCCTTTAGCTGGAGCCTGATGAGGCTTAGCTTACACCATGGCAAGCAGACGCTTCTGAAAGCGTCTGGTTGCCATGGTAACCATCGGGACGCTGCCAGAGCAGAACAGCGTCCCGATGGAAGGGGGAGGGAGCTTCCTCCCCCTCTTCAGCCCACACCATCGGCGCTGCCAGCGCACCGCAGCGCCGATGGGAGAGGGAGGGAGCTCCCTCCCTGTTAACCCTTTCCATGCCGCGGTCCCTACGGACCGTGGCATGGAAGGGGTTAAACTGCTGACATCGGCGCCAGCACCGATGTCAGCAGTTTGAAGCAGAGTATCAGCTGTATGCTGATACTCTGCTTCAACCGCTCTCCATCCTGAAAATCAATGCGGCGGCGATGCCGCCGCCATACGCCCGTCCGCCCGCCCGCCCGCCGCCGCCGCACATTACACCCACCCCCCCCCGCACATTACATGTATATTATATACATATATATTATATGTATATAATATATACATATTCATTATTATTTATTTATTTTTTTACATTAAAAAGCATGCCATCGCTGTGATTGGCTAGTCTGTATAGACTAGCCAATCACAGCGATCGCTAGCCCGGGACCGCCCCCATTGGTCCCGGGCTGGTAAGCTGAGACCCCTGGCTGTAAGTAACAGCCGGGGTCTCAGCACTGTCACCATGTCAGCAGACATGGTGACAGTTTAATGTAATGACGAGTATACTCGTCATGGAGCATTAAATAGCAGTGCTCCATGACGAGTATACTCGTCATATAGCGTGAAGGGGTTAAATAGGCAGACTGGCTGATTACAAGTTTGAAGACATCTGTGATGCTAATTACAGAACACACCTTAGGGCCCATTCACACAACCGTGTGAATGGGTCCGCATCTATTCCGCAATATTGCGGAATAGATGCGGCCCCATTCACTTCTATGAGAGCGGGAAGCCGCATAAAAAAACAGCGGACAAGTATAGGCATTTTCAATGGGGCGCCCGGCCGTTTGTTACGAACGTTGCGGAACACACACCGGGCGGCACCCGTAGTATTGTGGGTCCGCATTTTTGCGGACCCGCAATATTACGGTCGTGTGAATGGGCTCTTAGTTTAACATGTCCCTATGGTCAAATTATTTTCAAGCTTTTCTAGGGGTGCCATCATTTTTGTCCAGGACAGTTTTGTCAGTTTCAGTGACCATAGTACCCTTCTAAACAGAAGGGTACCAACAATTTTGTCCATGTGTGTAAATATACATTTACCATACATGAATATACTTATATGTACTCTCTAGTTCTCTTCCTTTTATCTATGAGGCAGAGAGATCATGCAATAGTTGTTACTATCCTAGACTTATTTACAATATTTGCAGTGACAGATTTTAGGCTAGTTTCACACGAATGTTGTGTTTTGCGGTCCGGCATCCGGGTGCATTCCGTATTTTGTGGAACGGAACAGCTGGCCCCTAATAGAACAGTACTATTCTTGTCCGTAATACGGAGAAGAATAGGACATGTTCTATTTCTTTTTGCGGGGCTACGGAACGGGCAAACGGATGCGGACAGCACACAGTATGTTCTCAGTAATTTTTGCAGACCCATAGAAATGAATGGGTCCGCATTTTTCATGTGAAAAATGCGGATCGGAGGCCGCAAAAAATACTGTTGTGTGAAAGAGGCCTTAGACTGCATTAGGTAGAAGCTTGGTTCTTAATCTGTCTATTAGGCTGTTCTGGCATTTCATGTCTTTTAAGGAAGTGTGTGAGCAGTTGTTTTAATTCAGAGTTGATGCTCTGGAACTCTAGAGAGAAAGGGAAAATGAGGTGGGGGTAGGCCTGTGTGACTGTGGGGAGTCCACTTGCCTCCTAGTATTTAAACTATACCAACATCTCTACAGGAAACCAATGCTTCTAGAGGAAGAAAAAGATTATGGGGAAGAATGAAAGGGAAATCACAGAGGAGAAAAAGGCATTTGGAAAATATGCTGCAGTCTACAATTCTTTGTGAAGGTTAAACATGTTAAATCTTTTATTATCAGAAGTATGTGTATTTTATGCTAGAATATGCAGTGCAGGGGTGTAAATATAATTCAGAGGGCACCATAGCAAAATTAGATGGAGACCTCGTCACCTATAGTAGTGTAAGAAAATTAAAACAGCATAAGTAGCAATAATTCATCAGCATAAGTAGCAATATATTCATCATATATCATGTTCTTGCGCCTGGGCTATATAGCGAGCGCAATGGCTACTATGGCTATAGTTATGCTCATGATGCAGTGCCCTGAGGTTAGAAAAAACACATACTGCATAGAACATCTGTTACTCCACAAAAATCCTTCCTATTCAAACAGATAGGACACTACACACACAAATATTGAGGAATAATCATCGCTGTTCAATAAAATGGATGTAAAGAGCTGTCATGTCAAGCATTTTAATATTCTGATACATTAAAAAGTACACATGAGAACATGCAAAATGTTCAATACTTGACATATTCCATCTATTCCAAATATTAAAGGGGTAGTCTGAGAAAATTAAAAATCTCAGACAAGCTCCCCAATGGGCTAAAATACAAAATGATGCTATATCACCTCTTTCTCCAGTCCCATTCTCTGCACTGTCTACAGTTTTTAAACAAGCAGATGCAGGAAGACCAGACCAGAGGTGCAAAGAATAGTGCTGGAGAAAAGTGAGTATAAAAATCATTTTTTATTTTAGCCAATTGGGGGGCTTGTTTAAGATTTTTAATCACCTCAGATAATCCCTTTTAATGTTCATTTAATGCAAATTTTCAGCTAAAGTAGCACATTCTAGATCTTGCTGGATCAGTAAAGTATCTGATATTATATATATTCAGAGTAATTAATTTGCATGTCAGGAACTATACATATCAAAGACAAAAAAGGTTTACTTGGAAAATTAAAATCATATTAACATTATAAAATATATTATAATCAGCATTAGAAGCTCCATACTTGGAGTCAATTCAAACAAATATACAGAATCGTATAATACTGTATACATAACACATATGCTATTTATTATGTTTTCTAACAAAAATGTGGTTCCCAAGATCTAAGAGTAGTACATGTAATATAAAAATTATATCTAAACATAATAATATGATATAGATAGCCAGACATGTATATAGCTAAAAAAAAAAAAATCCAGTCTATGCACAACATAACCCAACTCTTCCCCACCCTTTTCTGTCTGCTCACATCACCTCCCTGTTTTCTATTCATAAATTCCTCACTCAGGAAAAAATAGCAGAATCAGCTCCACAGAGAACAGTGGGCATGTGTACATGGGGCAAAATACAGAGAGGCACAGCTTATTGTGTACAAGAAACCAGGGGCATTGGGGAAAGAATAAAGGGCAGACTGATAGTGGGTAGGTGACAACATGAATGAGAGTGACAGTGTGTAGGAGACAGAGTGGCATTCATTATCTGCCACAGAGCTGATGTAGATAGATAGGTGAGGGATACTAGATAGATAATAGTAGATAGATAGAAGATAGATGCTATATAGATGCAATATTTACAGTGAATGAATATATATATATATATATATATATATATATATATATATATATAAATTTGAGTGGATGGATAGGATACATAGAGATAGATAGATAGATAGATATAGATAAAATAATATATGACATTTGCTTAAGAGTATTTTGTAGTGATTCAATGAAGGAGGGACATATAACCTTAAATGACAATGTAGACTATTTCACTTCTGAAAAACTCCACTAGTTCATTCCCAGATGATTCTAAATAAAATAATAAAATATACATTTCCTTTATCAAGTAAAAGATCGCCAACCCATTTATGTACACACACCCATCACAGAAATAGAAGGCTATAAACCCTATCTTCTGCCTTGTCCAGCATGTCTCATGATATATATATATATATATATATATATATATATATATATATATGCCTCACATATAAGAACGAAAAAATCCCCATCATTTAACGGATCACTTTCCCGTGAAAGCTAGATTTGAGGAGTCAACAGGAAAAAATGATCTGGTAGCCAACACCCAAACCGACATGGGTTCCCTGTCGTGATCTTACCTCCCACACACAGCAGCGACATGGTGCCTCGTGTACAGCAGGCAGTGATGCCCACCACTCTGGCAGTGTTAACTGGTCAGCGCTCTCCTCCGGCTACAGCAGGTCATAATGACTCTCTTTTACATTGCACACTGTCTGCCATCTTTATGCTTCAGGACCAAGGCTGTGGAGAGCTCCGTCTGACGTCAGGGAAGGAAGAGAGCGCAGCTCTGAGGGAAGGACTGAGGAGGAGTACACACACCTGATTTGTTTCACATGAGGCTAAGTGCTCCCTTCTAGCCTCTGTATAACGTATGACGTATATACGCCATGGCTCAGCTGATGCTGTGGAACAGCAGGGAGAAGGAGTGTGAAGAAGGGGGAGGTGTGCATGCCCATAGCAAGGTATCTACAGGAAATCTATGCTTTCACAGGAGGAAAAGAATGAAAGGGAAATCAGGAGGAGGAAGGGTCTATGTACGTATGATTGCAAAAATATTTCAATCAGTGCTGTTCAATGAAATGGGTGGCATTTTAATATTCTGACAAATTAGAAAGTAACAGTACACATGAGAACATGGAATATACATGACATTATTCCAGTGTTTTGATTTAAAGAAAAAAAACATTTCATGTTTGTCATGCATTTATTTCAGCTGATCTAGAACATTTTACAATTTGTTGGATTTGTCAATGCAAATGTACCTGAGATGTCAACATTCTACATAAATTCTCAGAGTGATTAATTCACATGGCAAGAATTACATATATGAAATATTCACTTTATAACATATATTGTAGCTAGAGATGAGCGAGCATACTCGTCCGAGCTTGGTGCTCGTTCGAGTATTAGGGTACTCGTAAGTGCTCGCTGCTCGGACGAGTATCTCGCCATGCTCGAGGAAATGGCAACT
>ONZH01000747.1:0-67475 GCA_900303285.1 Rhinella marina | reverse complement strand
AGGGGTCAGAATATGGCAATGAAAAAGTAAAACTGATTTTTTTCCAAGATTTTTTTATTATTTTATCAGTATCAAAACACAAGAAAAACTATACATATAAAGGTATTACCGGATTCATACTGACCTGTAGAACTAAAGTAACTGGTCAGTTTTATTGCACATCGAATTTCGTAAATAAAAAACCCATAAAACGAAGGCAGAATGGATTTTTTTTTTCTAATTTCACCCTATTTGGCATTTCCTGCTTTCCTCTACATCATATGCAATATTACATGGTGATGTTGGAAAGTACAATTTGTTCTGCAAAAAATAAGCCCTCATATGGGTATGTGAACATAAAATTAAAAAAGTTATGGCTATGGGAAGGCAGGGAGAGAAAAACGAAAAAACCTCTGAGGTAGAAGGGTTTAAAGCATTAAAAAAATAAATAAAAATAAAATATTTGTTATCACTATGATCGTACTGACTTGCAGAATGAAGTTAACATGTCATATTTACCAAAGGAAACCCTGTGAAAACTAAACCCATAAAACTGACAGGATTGTATTTTCTTTTCCATTTCCACTCCATGTACATTTTTTTTCAAGCTTCCCACTACATACCGTATTTTTCGCTTTATAAGACACACTTTTTTCCCCCCAAAAGTAGGGGGAAAATTGCCGTGCATCTTATAAAGCGAATACTAGTGTGCGCTTCCATTATGGAAGTGCTCACTAGTATGTAGAAGGTCCCGGGACCCCCATCAGACCTCAGATCAGCCCACCCAGCCACATAAGGATAAAATAAAAACCTCTCTTACCTGTCCTGCGCCGCGGCTCCGCTCCGGGTCCGGCGCTCCTCTGTCTTCTGCGGGACAGCTCTGCACTGTCCTGACAGCGTACAGGCGGGAGAGGGCGCAGGAGAGGTAAGGGAGGTTTTTATTTTATCTTTATGTGGCTGGGTGGGCTGATCTGAGGTCTGATGGGGGCACATTCTGCTGATCTGATGGGGGCACATACTGCTGATCTGAGGTCTGATGGGGGCACATTCTGCTGATCTGAGGTCTCATGGGGGTAGAGTGGGCTGATATGGGGGCTAATCGGAAGGTCTGATGGGGGCACATACTCCTGATCTGAGGTCTGATGGGGGCACATTTTTCTGATCTGAGGTCTGATGGGGGCACAGTGAGCTGATCTGAGGTCTGACATGGAGGGCTGATGGGGTTCTCACATGGAGGGCTGATATGGGGGTCTGATGTGATGTCCTGAAATTTATGGGGTGTCTGATATGAGGTATGATGAAAAATATTTTTTCTTATTTTCCTACTCTAAAATCTGGGGTGCGTCTTATCAGGTGCGTCTTATAAAGCGAAAAATACGGTAATATGCAATATTAAATGGTGCTATTAGAAAGTGCAACTTGTCACTCAAAAACAAGCCCCATTTGGCTATGGGAATAAAAAAAAGTTAGGACTCCTGGAAGGCAGGGAGTAAAAAACAAAAATTGGAAAATCACTGCATCAAGAAGGGGTCAACTGTGGAAAGTGCTGCATGGTGGTATAGAAGGCCGCTGGGAGATATTTTGAGCTGCGCTGTAGCATTTATATGGGGCTGTTGGGATAGATTTTGCATTACACTAGGGCATTTATTTGGTGCTCTTGGTGGAATATTTTGTGCTGCACTGTGGTATTGGATGTTTCTGAGTATGTACATTATTTTGAACTGTATCATGGTATATATTTCTGTTGGGGAAGGCAATGCATTGTCCCTAACCATGTGATTAAGGCAAGTAAAGCAAAATCTGCCACAGCATGCATTCTGTGCCACTATTTTTATGAGCACAATCCATGGCATCCTTGCTATGGAGCCTACTGTTTCATTGGAGGCCCTAGGGCCCATTAGCTATCAGCAGCTGTTTACTGTCAACCTCCATGAGCCCCAAGGTACCCTCTTATTGTACTCAAACCTCATTTCCTTCCTAAACGGGCTTCTGGAATAGCCACTGAACAGGTATGTATACAATACACCCTCCTAGCAATGTCATCTATACCTTGCCACTAGCCACCTCAATAGCTGAGTGGCCCTCAGAATTAGAAGAATGCCCTTAAGAGAAGGAAAGGCCTTGATGGGGTGTTGGTCATTCCAGTAGAAGTCCACTCCCATCTGGTCATCAGTTTAAGGCCTCATGCACATGTCCGCAAAAAACGGATCCATAAAAAATACGGATGATGCCTGTGTGCATTCCGTATTTTGCGCAACAGAACAGCTGGCCCCTAATAGAACAGTACAGTTCTTGTCCGTAATGCGGACAATAGTAGGACATGTTTTATTTTTTTGCGGAACTGAAATACAGACATACGGATACGGAATGCACACTTCCTGTTTTTTTGCAGACACATTGAAATGAATGGTTTCGTATACGGTCAGCAAAAAAAATGGAACGGACACGGAAAGGAAATACGTTCATGTGCATGAGGCCTAAAAGTCTTGGAAAGCCCTTTTAACCCCTTCCCGACCGGCGCCGTACATGTACGGCGCTCGGGCGGTGCGGGGACATGACGCCCGCTCACGGGTGCGGCGGGCGTCATGGCCGGCAAGTCTCTGCTGTTTCTAACAGCAGAGACTTGCCGCTTCTCACCTTCGTCGGCGGCGACTTCCAGGGCCTTACTGATGCCGTGATCACACGTGATCACGGCATCAGGATGCGTCTGAACCCGGAAGCCTACACTCCCGGGTGGTGTACAGACGCTCCGATTGGCCAATCGGGGTGTCTGTACACCATATGAAAACTGTAATCCTCGCTGGTGAGGATTACAGTTTTCAAACGGCAATTCTTATTCTGGCCACTAGATGGCAGGCCAGGATAAGAAATGAGCAATTCATGGATTTACCGTATTTTTCGCCCTATAAGACGCACTTTTTTTCCCCCAAAAGAAGGGGGGAAAATGTGGTGCGTCTTATAGGGCGAATACAAGTGAGCGCTTCCATAAGGAAGCGCTCACTTGTACATAGGGACCCCCATCAGACCTCAGATCAGCCCACCCAGCCACTTATAATAATCTTACTTACCTGTCCTGCCGTTGCCGCTGCCCTCTGGTCCGCGCTCCGCTCTCTTCCCTCCCGGCGCGCACTATGACCTGACGCTGCAGCGTCAGCGTCAGGTCATAGTGCGCGCCGGCAGGGAACAGAGCGGAGCGTGGATCGGAGGGCAGCGGCAGGACAGGTAAGTAAGATTATTATAAGTGGCTGGGTGGGCTGATCTGAGGTCTGATGGGGCACAAGACGCTGGTCTGATGGGGGCACAAGAAGCTGCTCTCAGGTCTGATGGGGGCACAAGACGCTGCTCTCAGGTCTGATGGGGGGCACAAGACGCTGCTCTGAGGTCTGATGGGGGCACAAGACGCTGCTCTGAGGTCTGATGGGGGCACAATATGCTGATCTGAGGTCTGATGGGGGCACAATATGTTGATCTGAGGTCTGATGGGGGCACAATATGCTGATCTGAGGTCTGATGGGGGCACATTCTGCTGATCTGAGGTCTGATGGGGGCACATTCTGCTGATCTGAGGTCTGAGGGGACATTCTGATTGAGGTCTGGGGGCACATTCTGCTGATCTGAGGTCTGATGGGGGCACATTCTGCTGATCTGAGGTCTGGTGGGGGCACATTCTGCTGATCTGAGGTCTGATGGGGGCACATTCTGCTGATCTGAGGTCTGATGGGGGCACAATATGCTGATCTGAGGTCTGATGGGGGCACAATATGCTGATCTGAGGTCTGATGGGGGCACATTCTGCTGATCAGAGGTCTGATGGGGGCACATTCTGCTGATCAGAGGTCTGATGGGGGCACATACTGTTGATCTGAGGTCTGATGGGGGCACATTCTGCTGATCTGAGGTCTGATGGGGGCACATTCTGCTGATCTGAGGTCTGATGGGGGCACATTCTGCTGATCTGAGGTCTGATGGGGCACAGTGGGCTGATCTGAGGTCTGGTGGGCACACAGTGAGATGGTATGGGGGCACAGGGGGCTGATATGGGGCCATAGTGGGCTGATCTGAGGTCTGTTGGGGGTCTGACATGGAGGGCTGATGGAGTTCTGACATGGAGGGCTAATAATGGGGTTTGATGTGATGTCCTGAAATTTATGGGCAGTCGGATAAGAGGATCTGCTGAAAAATATTTTTTTCTTATTTTCCTACTCTAAAACCTAGGTGCGTCTTATGGGCCGGTGCGTCTTATAGGGCGAAAAATACGGTAACTGCATCTAGTAAATCCATGATTGCTCATAAAGAAAAAAAACTAAACACAATAGATCAGATGATATTTGAGCTTTAAAATAATCACAGAAAAATTAAAAAAAGTTAAAAAATATATAAAAAATAAAAAAGATATAAAAGTTCAAATCACCCCCCTTTCCGTATAAGTAAAAAATAAATACCTAAATAACAATAAATATAGACATCATGGTTATCACCGTGACCGAAAACGCCCGTACTTTTCAAATATATTAAAAAAATTACAATACGACGAATTGTGGCGGAAAAAAGCGTCCAAATGGCTATTCGCCGTTTTTTGTCGCTTTTTTTTTCTAAAAAAAATTAAATAAAAAGTGATCAAAAAGTCATACACACCCCAGAATGGTATCAATAAAAACTTCAGACCACCCCGCAAAAAATGAGCCCCCATACAGCTCTGTACACATAAATACCAAAAAGTTATAGGGGTCAAGATATGACAAGGAAAAAAAAAAAAAAAAAAAAAAAGGGCAACTTTCTAATTATTTTATCACCATCTAAACGCAGGAAAAACTATACATATTAGGTATTGCCGGATTCGTACTGACCAGTAGAATGAAAGTAACTGGTCAGTTTTAATGCACATCGAACGCTGTAAATAAGAAACCCGTAGAACTGTAGCGGAATAGCGGTTTTCTTGCAATTTCACCCCATTTGGAATTTTTTTCCCGCTTCCCACTATACCATATGCAATATTAAATGGTGGCGTTGGAAAGTACAACTTGTCCCGCAAAAAACAAGCCCTCATACAGCTATGTGAACAGAAAAATAAAACAGTTATGGCTGTTTGAAGGCAGGGAGCGCAAAACGAAAATGCAGAACCGAAAAAACCTCCGGGGTAGAAAGGGTTAAAGCTTATAGCTAAGAACGGAAACATAAATAGGATCGGGATGACTACAAGTAGGGTTGTTACAGAACCTGGCATACTGAGCCGGCGGATCTCAATAAGAACTAGATGTACATTTCCCGAAGGTAGTACATAGTGTTTAACCCCTTCGCGCCCAGCGCCGTACATGTACGGCGCTGGGGCGATGTGGGCACATGGCGCCCGCTCGCGGGTGCGGCGGGCGTCATGGCCGGCAAGTCTCTGCTGTTTCTAACAGCAGAGACTTGCCGCTACTTACCGCCATCGGCGGCGTCTTCCTGCTTGATTAGATGCCGTGATCACACGTGATCACGGCATCTAGTTGCGTTTCAACCCGGAAGCATTCGCTTCCGGGTGGTGTACAGACACGCCGTGTGGCCAATTGGGGTGTCTGTACACCATATGAAAACTGTAATCCTCGCTGGTGAGGATTACAGTTTTCAAAGTGCAATTCTTATTCTGGCCACTAGATGGCAGGCCAGGATAAGAAATGAGCAACTCATGGATTTCTGAGTCTATAGAATCCATAATTGCTCATAAAGAAAAAAAAAAAAGCCACAATATATAAGCCCATATTTGAGCTTTCTAATAGTAAAAAAAAAAATTAAAAAAAATGTTAAAAAAATATATAAAAAATAAAAAAGATGTAAAAGTTCAAATCACCCCCCTTTCCGTATAAGTAAAAAATAAATACCTAAATAACAATAAATATAGACATCATGGGTATCACCGTGACCGAAAACACCCGTACTTTTAAAATATAAAAAAAAAAATTCCAATACGGCGAATTGTGTGGCGGAAAAAAGCGTCCAAATGGCGATTTGCCATTTTTTGTCGCTTTTTTTTTCTAAAAAAAATTAAATAAAAAGTGATCAAAAAGTCATACACACCCCAGAATGTATCAATAAAAACTTCAGATCGTCCCGCAAAAAATGAGCCCCTATACAGCTCTGTACACATAAATACCAAAAAGTTATAGGGGTCAAGATTTGACAAGGAAAAAAAAAAAAAAAAGGGCAACTTTCTAATTATTTTATCACTATGAAAACGCAGGAAAAACTATACATATTAGGTATTGCCGGATTCGTACTGAACAGTAGAATTAAAGTAACGGATCAGTTTTAATGCACATCGAACGCTGTAAATAAGAAACCCGTAGAACTGTAGCGGAATAGCGTTTTCTTTGCAATTTCACTCGGTTTGGAATTTTTTTCCCGCTTCCCACTACACCGTATGCAATATTAAATGGTGGCGTTGGAAAGTACAACTTGTCCCGCAAAAAACAAGCCCTCATACAGCTATGTGAACAGAAAAATAAAAGCGTTATGGCTGTTTGAAGGCAGGGAGCGCAAAACGAAAATGCAGAACCGAGAAAAGCTCCGGGGGTGAAGGGGTTAAAAAGAGCTGAACGTTTTTATTTGTGTGTGAGTGAATAAGAATTTTACATGTAATGGCACGGTGCAAGGTATATAGTGTTCTCTGTATAATACTGTGGTTGATATCTGTTATTTCGAATGTAATGAATATAATACTACACATACAGTGCATACTGTCACAGTGTATCTAAATCATAGTATATGGCATATAAAATTGTAGTGAACACTGACACATCTCAAGGTATATGGTAATCATTGCCATGTAAAAACTGTGTGTGAGTGTGAGAGAGAGAGAGAGAGAGGTGAGTGAGTAAGCGAGTAAGAAGAGTGGCCATGCATGTGAGAATGTGAGACTGAGTAGTAGTTAGACTGTGACTTCACCTGTGGCAGTTAAAATAAATACTCTAAACACTCTGCCATTCATTTCTGTATGGGATTTCTTATTTTTAAAATTACTAAAAATGACAAATCTGACTGCAAAAACACATAGTACACCTCTTAGGGATGAGGGCTTGCAGTTCGAATGGAGTCTGTACTTTAAGGCCCCATTCACACGACCGTATGAATGGGGCCGTATCTATTCCGCAATATTGCAGAATAGATGCGGCCCCATTCACCTCTATGGGAGCGCACAGCCACGGCACAGAGCCAGCTCCGTGCCGCGGCTCCGCATAAAAAGATTAAACATGTCCTATAGGCACTTTGTATAGGCATTTTGAATGGGGCGCTCAGCCGCGTGTTCCGCAACGCTGCGGAACACACGCCGAGCGGCAGCTGTAGTATTGCGGGTCCGCATTAGTTCTGTTTGGGCTGTATTAATTGTAGAATTCTGCCATTCAGTTCTATGGGAGATTTTTTATTTTTAATGTAAATTCATTAAAAACAACAACTCCGATCAATTTCAAAAATAAATGTCACACCTCTCAGCACAAGAGCTTTGAAACACAGTTTGAATTGAGTCATTACATCATGCAGTGTGAGCTGTATTAATTGCACAAACCTGGAGAAGAATAATAAACTAGATGTGCATTTCATAAATGAAAAACATAGTGAGAGATTTATCACACTGGTGTAAAGTAGAACTGGCTTAGTCGCCCAGAGCAACCAATCAGATTCCACCTTTTATATTCCAAAAGAAGCTGTCAAAAATGAAAGGTGAAACCTGATTGGTTGCTGTAGACAACTAAGCCAGTTCTAGTTTATACCAGTTTGATAAATCTCCTCAATAGTGCTTAAAAAGAGCTGAAAGTTTGTGAGTGTGTGAGAGTTTAACACGTAATTTAATAATATTAATAATCTCTGCATAATGTTGTTGGTGTGCTACGTTGAATATAAAGAATATAATACTAAAGGTAACATAGTAACATAGTTTATAAGGCCGAAAAAAGACATCTGTCCATCCGATTCGGCATGTTATCCTGCAAGTTGATCCACGACAGATGTTAAACTTACCGGCCTATAGTTTCCGGGCTCTGTTTTTTTTTACCCTTTTTGAATATTGGCACCACATAAATCAACTTCTGTCAGCTGCAGGGGTGGGAGGGAGGGTGATTTTCTCCCTGCAGCTGACAGAAATTGATTTATACCTTCATTTTTCAATCCCCCGTCAGCTGCGGAGTGGGAGAGGGCATAGCCTGACAGGGTTGGGGGCGTGGCTTAGGCTTCATTCACATCACCGTTCAGTCTTTCCGTTCTCCTGCTCCGTTTAGTTGCAGGAGAATGGAAAGGACAGATTCGACACATAACTGAGCCAAACGGAGCCTAAGGGACCCCATAGACTATAATAGAGTCTGTTAGGTTTCCGCTCAGAGGAAACAGTGCTGCTGTCTTAGAGTGAGCTGTTCAAAAGGACATCCCTGTGTCCGTCCAGGCTGAACGATGATGTGAACGAAGCCTTAGCCTGGGGAGGGGGTTTTAAGTCCTTCTTTTGAGGGTGGCCTGAATTACAGGTTGATGCCATGGTAATTTATGAGAAAACACAGTGGGTAGCAGTGAAAGAAAACATCTTTTATTACTACCGAACGGTAAATATGTGAAATTTACATTATATTAGGAAATGATTGATGATGAATTAGTCTAAAACATAAGTTATATTTATGGTAACCCCTTTAACAGTTTCATCCACAGTGCTCTGCCCCTTTAAAACTGAACTACAGCAGTGAAGAAAAATGGCTGGGTTGTTATGGAAACCTGCAGTAAAAGTGTGTGTATGGGGAGAGTAAGGACCTGTGAGCTTCTATTGGCTGATAAGGGTCATGTGACCAGGCTTCTATTACATTTGGACACAATTAGGATACAACAGCACAGGAACATATAGTAACATAGTAACATAGTTTATAAGGCCAAAAAAAGACATCTGTCCATCCAGTTTGGCCTGTTATCCTGCAAGTTGATCCAGAGGAAGGCAAAAAAACCCTGTGAGGTAGAAGCCAATTTTCCCCACTTTAGGGGAAAAAATTCCTTCCCGACTCCAATCAGGCAATCAGAATAACTCCCTGGATCAACGACCCCTCTCTAGTAACTATAACCTGTAATATTATTACACTCCAGAAATACATCCAGGCCCCTCTTAAAGGGTTTCGGTCACCAGTTTTTTCGGTATGAATCAGGCTGACATTAGAGATGTGCTAATGTCACCTGATTCCAAATATATATCTGTTTTATTTACTGGTGCCCCCATTTTTATATAAAATTAACTTTTATTTCATGCTAATAAGGCCTCTAGGTGCAAGGGGCGTCACCCCTGCTCCTAGAGGCTCTGATGATTGACAGGACCAGGCAGAGAAGAAACCATTCACCATAGCTTGCAAGGACTTTCAATGATGTCATGACCATGTGATCAGTCACATGGTTTAGGAGGACACGGGCTGTTTGTGTGATCCTAACCATGTGACTGATCACATGGTCATGACATCATTGAAGGTCCTTGCAAGCTATGGTGAATGGAGTGTTTAGAACTGGCGCTGGAGGTGCCGAAGTTATGGAGAGGCCTGCGTCTCTTCATAAGGTCGGCAGATCCACCGCTAGCTATGGGCCTTTATGCAGTGCATACGTGTGTATGTGAGTGTGTATTGTAGGTGAGTGGGTGAAGGTATTTTACTGGGTATAGGATATTTTGGGCGTTTTCTTGCTTTATCTTGTAGTACATTCATTTTGTATAGATTCTAATACATAGGGTACGAGGACTTGCAGATGGAGTGTGCAGATATCGCTGTTAAAATAAAGTCTATTTAAATAGGATCAGTTTTAGCAGATAAATCTTATCACTACAGTCTCTCCTCCTGATAAGGCTACTTTCACACTAGCGTTTTAAAATTCCGGTATTGAGTTCCGTCATAGGGGCTCAATACCGGAATAAAACGCTTCAGTTTTGTCCCCATTCATTGTCAATGGGGACAAAACTGAACTGAAGACAACGGAATGCTCCTGAAAGCATTCCGTTCCGTCTTCAGACCGGAGAACAAACCGCAGCATGCTGCGGTTTGCTCTCCGGTCCAGGCATCCGCACCAAGACGGATCCGGAATGACCCCCAATGCAAGTCAATGGGGGTGGATCCGTCTGGTGTGACCATAATGGTAACCGGATCCGCCCTCCATTGACTTTCAATGGAGTCCATTACGGATCCGGGTACACATAGACACGTACAGACATAAACATACACACACATAAAGACATACCAACACACATACATACTTACATGCTCCCCGGCAGGTCTTCGGAGCATCAGGACGGCTCACACAGGTCACGATTCTCCACAGCGCCCTCTGCTGGGCGCCTGGTGGAATCGTCAGATGACGATTCCACCAGGCGCCCAGCAGAGGGCGCTGTGGGGAATCGTGACCTGTGTGAGCCGTCCTGACGCTCCGAAGACCTGCCGGGGAGCATGTAAGTATGTATGTGTGTTTGTATGTCTATATGTGTGTGTATGTTTATGTGTATGTATATGTATGTACAGTGTGACATGTGTGGGGCCGGAGCGCGGTTCCGGCTCCACACATGTCACTGCGGCAGGCCTGATCCGGCAGCACCCTTCACCTGCCGGATCAGGCCTGCCGCCAGTGTGAAAGTAGCCTAAGCTGGTCTGCAGTACTGGCCAAATTCCACTTGTCACTTCAATGGTCCAGTGGTCTTTATAGGTTCCCTCCGGGCATTCGGTATGGTAATCCACCCTTGTCAGGAAAGGAAACTTTAAGATGATGTCACTTATAGCTATTTTGTGGACCCTCGTGCAAAAGTGGCAACTCAGGAGAAAAAATAGAAAGTGAAAACACCTTGTGCAGGATGTAACAGTAAAAGAGTTTGTTTTATTTGGTCATAAATCCTCAAAAGTGAATCTTTTAAAAAGCATATCATGATAAAAACGCAGATCCCTCTGTCCGACCGGTTTTGCCAGCAGCTGCTTTCTCAAGGGCTGTTTGCAATCCAATGAAAGTCTTCCCTGCTTTTTATCCAAACACAATCACAAGAAACAGTTCAAATCTAGCTCCACATTTAACCCATTGGGAGACAGGGAATTAAAAATTAAAAAAAGGTTAAAAATATACCGCATTATAAGACGCACCTAGGTTTTAGAGGAGGTCAATAAGAAAAAATTGACCTCCTCAGACCACCAGTCAGACCCCCAATGTTAATCAGACCTCAGCTGAGAGCTCCAATCAGACCCTCAATGTTAATAAGACCCCAAGACCTCAGATCAGACCCCAATGTGAATGACCCCCAATCAGACCTCAGATAAAAGCCCCATGCCTCTTATCAGCCCTATATGCCTCTCATTAGCCCCCACTGCCACATATCAGCCTCCACTGCCTCTTATATTAGTCCCCAGCAGCCCCCATTGCCTCATATCAGCCCCCAGCAGCCCTCTTTGCCTCTTATCAGCCCCATATGCCTTTCATCAGCCCCCATTGCCTCATATCAGCCTCCATTGCCTCTCATATCAGCCCCCAGCAGCCCCCTTTGCCTCTGATCAGCCCCCAGAAACCCACTTTGCCTCAGATCACCCCCCAGCAGCTCCCTTTGCCTCTGATCATCCCCCAGCAGCCCCCTTCACCTCAGGTCAGCCCCCTTTGCCTCTGATCAGCCCCCAGTAACACCCTTTGCCTCAGGTCATCCCCAGCATCCCCCTTTGCCTCTGGTCAGCCCTCAGCAGCCCCCTTTGCCTCAGGTCAGCCCCATTTGCCTCAGTTCAGTCCCAATTGCCTCATATTTAATAAAAAAACAAAAAACAAAAACTTACTTTCCTGCTCCAGACGCCGCTCCTCTCTTCCAGCGTGATCCTCTTCATCTTGCCGCTGGCTGTGCTGTGAACCGGCGCACACAGCGTGAGGTCACAGAGCACCCTCACGCTGTGCACAGCACTGCACAGCCGACAGCCAAGGACCAGGAATCGGTGAGTACAGAGTCTTCCTGGTTCTCCTGAGAGGGAAATGGACTTTATCACATCCTCCCCTCTCCAGTCCTTTGGTGTTGATATACAGCTAAAGCCTTCACACCTCTTGGATCGCAATGATGCAATACCGAAAAGTGTGAAGACAAACTGTGCATTTGCAGGCCTTTTTTTGATGTTCCTAATGTGCTCACCCAGTCTGACCTTTAATTTCCTCCCTATCCTCCCCACATATTGTTGTCCACAAGGATATTCTATCAGATAAACAATATTTGTCGAATCACAGGTGATGAGCTGTTTTATATCATATATTTTTCTATCTTTTGAATAAAAATGATCCTGCTTCAGCATCTTAACAGTTTTACGTGCTATGCATTTTCTGCAAGGAAAAAAACCTTTTAATTGGTCTATTCTTTTTTGTGCATGATTTTCTCCTACAATGTGGCTGTGGACAATCCGATCCTTTATATCGTCCTTGCTCTTCTGTACACCATTTTTAGGGCTTCTGGTAATATTCTACCTAAAATAGGGTCAGATTTTTAAAATCGGACAGTTGTTTTTATAGGGATCTCCATTCATATAAAATCCCTCGAATGGGGGAGTGGCTTGGCTGCCAAGTGGAATAGCCGCCTAACTTCTCAGCTCCAGCACGCAGCGGCATACAAAGCATGGTTCCCCTATCCTATTAGCAGAATTCACCTCAGAAAGGCTTCACAGATTTCTGCAAGATGCCTAGAGGTAAAAGACCTCCTCAAAAGCAGGGAAAGCTGGAGTTTTACTTTGATAAAGATGCAGATAACGTGGGCTTCTGCGCTCCTTCACCAACTCCGCCATCTTCCCAGCAAGCTGAACTTAAGATGGGCGAATTTGCCTCATCACACAACCAGCTCATAGACTCTCATGATGAGATGGCAGCGGACATAGACATTATCAAAGCTAAACTCATAGATCTGGAGGACTGCTCAAGGCGCAACAACATCAAATTCAGGGGGGGTGCCTGAGGACATCACTCCATCTGCGTTGGCGCCATACTTACAGGCCCTTCTTAAACAGCTTCTTCCTTCCGGTTCAGCCATCGACTTTACCATAGATAGGGCACACAGGATCCCAAGGCGCCAACATCACCAAGGGATACCTTGGTATGCATTCATTTTTACCATATAAAGGAAGCCGCACTGGCTGTGACCTGACAATTGTCCGAATTACCTTCACCTTATCAATGGTGAAGCTATATGCAGAACTCTCAGCTGCGACTCTGCGCCAACGTCGGGTCTTAGCCCCAATTACCATGGCACTGAGGGAACATGGCTTACAAATGGGGATTCCCCGTGAAAATCCTTATTACTGATAATGGGAAGCAATATAGCATATCTTCAGTTGAAGAAGGTCGCCACCTGCTGAACACCTGGAACATCCCTGTTGCAGATCCTTCTACAGTCCACAAGCCGGTGCCGCAGCATCTAGAGACAGAATGGTGCACGGTAAGCTCCCAAAGGGGGACCAAACATTGAATACCATAGTTCTTCACTGGTGAACGGAGCGTTATGTTGGTTAGTGGCAACAACCTGAACTTTGAAACCCCACTGTTAACCATTATCCGGAAACGCTACTACTACATATAAGGCTTTTGTTTATTTGTTTTCTTATTTTTTCCTTTACACTTCACAGTTTCACTGTTATGTCATAATAAGAAAACCTTGCTTACTCCTACTGTAAGTAGGTCTTAATATAAACCTCATAGTAGTCACAGCATTACTCTGATTCACCATGGTAATTAAGTTTGTGTCTCTTAATGCCTTAACAGACCCCAAGAATGTTTTTATATATGGGGTGAGGCAATACAACTGCACGCAGATGTGCTATGTGTTCAGGAATCACATATTGTCCTCCGTGATGCTCACAGAATAAAACATCACCTATTTCCCCATATGATCCAGTCTATCTACCACAAAAAACAAAGAGGGGTTATGATGGCCTTTAAATCCTCTATTGCCTATCACCTCCGTCATAGACCCGAATGGCAGATTTATAATACAAGTTTACATCCTGAACAATATAACCTACACCCCAGTGGCAGTATATGCACCCAACAAGCACCAAGTGCGTTTTCTCAAAAAGCTTCTATAGTGGCTAAAATAAAACAAGGTCACACGCTATTCTGTGGAGACTTCAATATGGTCCCTGATGCGACAGTCAACTCTACGGCTCCCTCTAGATCTCACTATGCAGTCTTGAGTCCTCTGTTGCATAGGGAAGAAATCTATGATATGTAGATGGTTCACCATGTGCAGGAATGTGATTTTACATTTTTTTCATTAGCACATAACACCTAGTTTCGTATTGATCTGTTTCTTTTGAGTAGATCTCTTTTACAATTAGCTACCCACCCCACTATTGAAACTATAAAATGGTCTGCCCATGCAGCAATTTCCTTATTCATAGTGGAAACATATAATGTTAGAGATACTTTGTGGTGTTGCAACGTTTTCCTCATGTCAAACCCCACTTATAAATCTGAATTAGAGAGACTATTTTTATTTTAACGCAGGTTCTGTTTCCAGCCCATTTAATCTTTGGAATGCACATAAAGCCTATATAAGGGGTATTTTCATTAAGTTAGGGCACTGTGTGAAGAAAAATAGGGAGCAAAAATTTGACTCTTATCTACCAGCTGTCCACTTTAGAATCATTGAATAAAACCTCATTCACTGAAGAACGTAAAACACAAATTCATTACGGATACAACTATACAACTTAAAGAATGTCTGCTTTACAGATATGAAAAGCACCTCCTCTCGGTGAAAGCTAGATATTATTCCCAGGATAATAGAGCGGAGAAACTATTAGGTAGTCGATTTAAAGTGAGATGGGCAAAATCCAGAATTCCCTTCTTATTACATTCAGACAATAAAAGCAAAGTATGCAACCCCAAAGACACCTGGCCCTGATGGCCTGTCAAATGCCTATTACAAATCCTTCCTCCATAGCTTACTCCCACATATGATGCCGATGTACTTACAGGCATCCCTAGATGGATCAGTCCCAAAACCCATGCTATCAGCCACCATTGTGACATTGCCCAAACAAAGTAAAACACAGGATAAACCCCAGAACTGTATTCTCTTGGGATTGACTAAGTGGGCTTTGTTAAGGGTAGGCAGGTCACTGATAACACAAGGCGGGCATTGAATATCCTTGACTTCATTTCATGCCAGGGGCCCTGCTTTCATGGTTACACTAGATGCGGAGAAGGCGTTTGACTGCTTAAGTTGGTCCTTCGCCTTCTTGGTCCTAGAGCAGTTTGGTTTGGTAGATACCTTGATAACAGCCATTAGAGCCCTTTATTTAGTCCCCTTAGCAGGAGTATTTGTGAATGGCGCATTGTCACCTGGGTTTCCAATTTTCAGTGAAATCCGAAAGGGATGCCCGTTGTCTCCTTTAATTTTTGTCTTAGCAATTGAACCTTTAGCCCAAGCCATTAGACAACACCCAGACATTTCGGTAGACAACACTGCATCTCACTATATGCAGATGATATTCTCCTGACACTTTCCTCCCTTCAATCTTAACTAGGAGAGGCCCTGTCACTCATAGCTGACTTTGGCGATCTATCCTACTATAAAGTCAATGAAGGCAAATCCCTGCTACTCCCCTTTTATATCCCTCCCCCACAGATCACAGAACTGAAGTCACAATTTCTACTTGGCTGGAAATCAACCCACATAAATACCTGGGTATTAACATTACATCTTCCATCTCCCAACTGTTCCAATTCAACTACCTCCCCCTTCTAGATACTATCAGACAAGATAGCTCTTCATATGGTAAGTTCAATATCTCGTGGGTAGGTCGCATAGCGACCTTTCAAATGATGACTCTGCCTAAACTTCTGTTTATATTCCGCACTGTCCTGATTAGGGTCCCTTCTCACTTTTTTACCAAAGCTCAAGGCCTGCTCAACTCTTTTGTATGGGCAGGACGCAAACCACGAGTATCCTCCTCATCATTATGTAGAGCTAAAAGTGGGGGTGGCTTAGTGCTACCGAACTTGGCTGACTATTTCTTAGCGACACAAACCAATCTCCTTCAGGGGTGGTGGGTTGGAGACACTTCTATTCCCTGGATTCACATTGAGTCCTCCTCAACCCCTTCAAAACTCCTCCAGTCACTGCTTATTGATTGCTTAAGCCCCTCTCCAACGAAAACTTCTAGTTTCCCAGATACTGCTCTCTCTTTATGGAGGCTGCAGGGTCTTCAGTGAATTCCCCAGTTATACAGAGAAGGTAAACTTAAGTCCTTTATGGACCTTCAACGAGAGTTTGATTTACCCCTAGCGACTTTTTCAAATACCTACTGTAAGAAATATAGGCCTGGGTCAAAATACCTGCCTGCATATTGAGTCAACATGGCGTCCATGGGCTCATCAGTATGCATGGGTACACTGTTTACATGTGGCGTTGCTTCAAGGGACTCACAGTCTGGTGTTTTCTTACATATGTTAAACTAGGGGTGAGGACAGCTGTGTTCTCGTTATTGGTTGCAAATGAGGATGTCTCCAACCTGATAATAGAGTCAGGATGCCCATTGTGAGCAACTGCATTCATTGGAGAATGCGAGAACCTAAGATTTCCTGATCAGGAACAAGACTGGGCAACGGCTCATTGGTGGAGAGTAGACCAGATTGGGGTATAATAATAGGGGTTGGACAGGAAGTAGGGGGGGAAGACACAGGAAGACAGAAGGAACACACGGGAGGAACAGAAAGGGAGGAACACACAGGAGGAGGAACACACAGGAGGAGGAACACACAGGAGGAGGAACACACAGGAGGAGGAAGACACAGGGAGGAACACAGGAAGGAGAAGCTGTGGGCAGGAGGCTGGGGACTGAGGAGAGGCAGTGGGCAAAGAGGCCGGATGTGGTAACTATATTGTTATATTATTGGTTATGTGTAATATTTGGTAACTGTAATATTGAAGTTTGTGTTCATTGTATTGTATTAATATATAGTATTTCTTTCTGTACCCTTCATTTGTCCCATATCAGTTCATTAACGGCTCCATAAACTACATTTCTCAGTATACAATATACCCGTTTTTATACACTCGCTCGTGTTTCTCATTTGTTGCACCTAAACTACGAATCTAACCCAGTAAGAGGGTGGGGATTATATATATTTCTATATTTATTTCTAGTTATATATAATCGAAATTTCTTACATTTTGGCGAGCCAGGTAGGAGTTTAGCGTTGCAATTGTGGGGTTCATCTGTGAGTGTAAATATTGTTTATTGGGAAATTTGGTTTTGTATTTGTTAATTTTTGTTGTGAAAAGTTTCAAAATTTGGTGTGCGCACATGGAGTGTTTCTTGGGTAAAATTGCTAAAGTCAAGAATACTAAGGTGCTTGTAAGTGTGATGGAAGGATCTGGAGATCCTTGGATGCAAGCAAGAAGTTTTGTGACTGAGGCAATAGTGAACAAGAAATACTCAAAATATGAGGGAAAGTATGCTCTAGTTTTTGCTGCCTGCTGGATAGCAGAACAGTATTCAAAGTTGAAGGAGCAAAATTAGATTTTGCACAACAAAATTGAATGTTTAGATGAACTGTATGGGAGTGTAAGAGAGCAGAAGGAAAATTTAGAACATAATGTAGATGTGTTGAACAAGGAAATGGGAATGTTAAAAATGTCTGCTGAAAGTGTTGCTGCTATGTCCGTTAGCAACCAGCTACTTGTAGCAGAAAATAAAATGTTAAGAGCTAAGAATGAGCAGCTTCATGAAAGGCTGAAGGCAGCAGACGGCCATATTGTTAGGCTGACTGCTTCCTCCAGCATGGAACGGGCTGATAATTTGAACTCTGAAAAGGGTGTGTCCAAAGCAGGTGAAAAATGTAACAGTAATGGTCAGATATCTGCTGTTAGCCATAAGCCTACAGAGTCTTTCAAAGAGTCTAAACCAAGACCAATTAAGTGCTTTTCATGTGGTTGTCTGGGGCACATTACAAAGTATTGTCGAGTTTCTGTTAAGGAAAGACAGGAAAGGCACAATAAGGTAAAATGTTTTGCATGTGGACACTTAGGTCACATAGCAAGATATTGCCCCGGAAAAAAAGAAAGACACTGGAATCAGCTGAGAATGTGTTATAATTGTGGTAAAGCAGGACATATCGCTAGGAACTGCTAGACTGCAAAGGGTAAAGTGAAAGGTCAACAGCTACAAGAATATGGGCCAAAAATGAAAGGAAAAGAGAGAGAAATTCCTTCCTCAAGGTGGGGATTTAGGAGATGGCAAAGTGGCCACAATAGACGTTCCCACAGAGTCCCATATCAGGTAGTTATGGCCCAAAACCACAAGTATGATGACACATGGCTGATTTCTCAAAATAAAGGCTCTGTAACTTGTGTTAAAGAGGAGAAGGGAAGTCTTCCCAAGTGAACCTCTCTTAGAGGTTTTGTTTTGTTTTATTAATGTGTGAAAAGTTTTGTCTTACAGGAAAAAGTAAAAGGGAAAAGGAAATTCCAGACTTTTGGCCATATTAACTTATTTTTCTTTGTAGGCAAAACTAAATTTTAGAGGACCTTATCATATTTTGCATTTTTAAGGGCAAGCCTCTAAATCTTAGTGTACGGTCAGATGACTAAATTCTAAATTTATTTTTTCTTTGTTTTATTTTCCCCAAAACACCTATACTGTTAGCTGGTGTTACCCAATATTACCAGCTGAATGAATGAGATAGTTGGCATTGTGGGGCTAATGTAGATGGGGATCTCTTTTGTTATTAGTTTTGGTAGGAGTCACACCTTCCTTTATGGATGTAACAGACTGTAAACAAGGCTTAGTTTCCGTTACACAATGGTGTGCAAATGGTGGCAGATTTTTTTTAAACGTTTTCTTTCGCATCAGTCTCACTGGCACCTTGATAAGTTGATTTTTTTTTAGCAGATTGCATGCCCCTTCAATACCAACAAAGACAAATGGTGAACTAATGGTATAAGAAGCAGCCTTCAATCTGAATTTTTATTTTTACTTGTTTGTCTTCTTTGTGGTATTTTATGTCTGTTAAAATAAGATCCACACACTTGTATCATAATCCATAGTTCACCAAAGAGCTATGAAAACACCAGCGAATCAAAGAACAGATGGTGTGGACTGTGTTCTTATATGAAAGAAAGAAATATGTTTTTGTTTGTGTGGTGTAAGATATAAAAAGTGGCTAAAGGAGCATATAGAAATATGAAATGTCTGTGAATAGATTAAGATACAAATTTAACTTCACAGAACATAATGATGGTTGTCAGCTCAAGAGTGTCTCAGTAAATCTTATCACTTCCAACAAAAGGTATCAACCCCTCCCCTTCAGAGCAAAATATGCAATTGTTGTCATCATGTATTTTATTTCTTTATTGTTTAGAGGGCTCATTCCTCTGAGATTCATTCGCCCTCTAGGTGGGGATATGTAAGAAATATAGGCCTGGGTCAAAATACCTGCCTGCATATTGAGTCAACATGGCGTCCATGGGCTCATCAGTATGCATGGGTACACTGTTTACATTTGGCGGTGCTTCAAGGGACTCACAGTCTGGTGTTTTCTTACATATGTTAAACTAGGGGTGAGGACAGCTGTGTTCTCGTTATTGGTTGCAAATGAGGATGTCTCCAACCTGATAATAGAGTCAGGATGCCCATTGTGAGCAACTGCCTTCATTGGAGAATGCGAGAACCTAAGATTTCCTGATCAGGAACAAGACTGGGCAACGGCTCATTGGTGGAGAGTAGACCAGATTGGGGTATAATAATAGGGGTTGGACAGGAAGTAGGGGGGGAAGACACAGGAGGACAGAAGGAACACACGGGAGGAACAGAAAGGGAGGAACACACAGGAGGAGGAAGACACAGGGAGGAACACACAGGAGGAGGAAGACACAGGGAGGAACACACAGGAGGGACACACAGGAGGAAGACAGGAAGGAGAAGCTGTGGGCAGGAGGCTGGGGACTGAGGAGAGGCAGTGGGCAAAGAGGCCGGATGTGGTAACTATATTGTTATATTATTGGTTATGTGTAATATTTGGTAACTGTAATGTTGAAGTTTGTGTTCATTGTATTGTATTAATATATAGTATTTCTTTCTGTACCCTTCATTTGTCCCATATCAGTTCATTAACGGCTCCATAAACTACATTTCTCAGTATACAATATACCCGTTTTTATACACTCGCTCGTGTTTCTCATTTGTTGCACCTAAACTACGAATCTAACCCAGTAAGAGGGTGGGGATTATATATATTTCTATATTTATTTCTAGTTATATATAATCAAAATTTCTTACACTACAGGTCCGCCACTTGATCCACTCATACAATCCCTATAGAGTCACCGTCAACAGGCTTTTCAGCTCTGTATATACAAAAGAAGAGAGGGCATCTCATGAGGGTGGTGCCACTGGTGGAAATACTTCAAATAACATACTTACCTGGCTGACTGTAGATATGGTCCTTAATATGCTAAAAAAATTTAAAGTGAACAAGGCCCCAGGTCCAGATGGATTACACCCTAGAGTTCTAAAGGAGCTCAGTTCAGTTATTGCTTTATCTCTCTTCATAATATTTACAGATTCTTTAATGACAGGCATTGTACCAAGAGACTGGCACAAGGTGAATGTGGTGCCCATTTTCAAAAAGGGTGCTAGGTCTTCACCAGGAAATTATAGACCAGTAAGCTTAGCATCCATAGTGGGAAAAATGTTTGAGGGCCTTCTACGGGACTACATACAGGATTATATAATGGTCAATAATATAATAAGTGATAGCCAACATGGTTTTACTAAAAACAGAAGCTGTCAAACTTACCTGATTTGTTTTTTAGTTTCAAAAAGTATTTATTTGACTGATGGCAAAATGGAAAAGAGGAGAAAGCATACAAGGTGCATAATAACACAGAATGGAGAAATAAAGTTCTCCTACACTTGTAAACTGATGATAAACATATTTGAAGCATGGTATTAATCATTAAAATTTAACACTTATAGAACAGTGTGGACTCATCATTATACATGGATTATTCAAAATAATCAGGATTGAGTAAGAGGGGTGTAGCCCTCGGGACTCCCCCGGTCAAGGAGATGGAAGAAAGCAAAAGAGACTGGGGTATGCAGGAAGTCTTCTAGCGCCTAGAGCATCCAGTTAGAGAGACAAGAAGTATTGTAGATTAGGAGATTTAGAGCAGTTTAGCCAGGGATTCCATATTTGTTGATAAGGCTCCCTGGTGTCTGTCAGTGTAGCGTTTAATTTTTCGTATAAGGTTATATGGTTAACTCTATGTTTGACTGCTGATATCGAAACAGTTCGCCACCTGGATGCTAAGTGAATCCTGGCAGACATCAAGATATACTGAAGGAGTTTATAGGCAGTGTAATTAAATTTTGGTGACTTAAGGCCTAGGAGATATACTGGTGCTGATAGGGGGAGATTCTTTCCAAACACCTCAAACAGTCCCCTTTTTATATTGGACCAGAATCGTCGTACCACGGGACAACTCCACCAAACATGGAGAGTGGTTCCCGTTTCTTGGCAACCTCTAAAGCATAAGGGAAAGATTTCGAGTATATAAGATGCAAACTGGAAGGTTCTATGGAGAATCTTTAAAGAGGTTTCCATTAGGGTAACCTGCTTGCTTCCCTTACCAATCGTCGTACAACACTCGGACCATTGCTCTGATGTGAGGGTCTCCCCTAAATCCACTTCCCATCCATGCATGAATGCTAGTTTGGTGTCAGGGAGCGGTGAATTTAGGATAGAATAGATAGAGCAGAGAGTACCCTTCTCTAAAGCTCTATATTTGCAAAGTCTCTCAAACGGAGTAAAGTGTATCATGCTTTGTGCCAGAATCAGGGAGGTTAGAAAGTGGAAGACTTGGGAAACTCGAAATAGTTCCGAAGACGGAGGGGTGAAAGCAGAGACAAAGTATGCTCGGGACATGAGCTTAGTACGAAGTAAAAAATTGCCAACACAACGTAGTCTAGTGTGTTTCCACCAGACAAACGCAGTCTGTGGTAAACCTGGGGGGGAATAGGGGGTTTCCAAATAGAGGAAGCATAGGGGAGACAGGACTGTATTTAAATCATGCTTTTCTCCAAAGTTGCAACATAAGGTAGGGAATTTTAGAAGCTGGATCAACTGATCCCAAAGGGACGTCAGGTGACCAGATTAATGCCAATGGGGATACTGGCTGTAGTAAATCTGATTCCAGAGTAACCCATTGCGGAAGATTAGGGAGGGTATGAAATGATACCAATTGTGTCATTCTAGCTGCTAAATAGTATTTATAAAGATGAGGGACTGAAAGTCCGCCCACCCTTTTATGTAAGTGCATAATACGCCTGGCTATTTGCGGTCTCTTATACGCCCATATGAAGCGAAAGATTTCGATCTGTAGGGATTTTAGGCCTAAATCAGTTATTGGAATGGGGAGGGATCGAAAGAGGTACAGTATCCGGGGCAAAGTGACCATTTTCACGGTGTGTATTCTGCCTATCCAAGAGAAAGTAGGAGAATTCCAATTTATTAGTTCCTGGAGGAGATTAGGGATGAGATGGGCATAATTCCATTTAAAAGTGGAGTCAAGGGTTTTTGGTAAATTAATTCCTAAATAAGGGAGATAATTGTCTCTGCTTTTAAAACCAAAGTTGAGTGAGATCAAGTCTCGAATATTCAGAGATGTGTTACAATGTAGAATCTCTGATTTTTTGGCATTGATCTGAAGGCCAGAATAACGACTAAATGTACCCAAACATTTCATTAAGTTAGGTAATGTGGTCAGGGGTCGTGTAATTGTGAGAAGCATATCATCAGCAAAAAGACTAACTTTATATTCGCGAACACCAATTTTTACTCCAGCTATGTTTGGGTCAGTACGAATCATTATGGCCAACGGCTCAATAGCCAAAGCAAAGAGGGCGGGGGAGAGGGGACAACCTTGCCGAGTGCCTCGACAGATAGGAATAGGAGTAGGGTCATTAGTTGGCAATTTAAGAAAGGCTGTGGGAGTCATGTATAATGTTTGTATGGAACGTAGAAAAACTGCCGATATACCCATGGCGGACATAATCTGGTAGAGGTAAGACCAAGAAAGGCTATCAAAGGCCTTTTCAATAGCTAAGGCCAATAAAGAAAAAGGCTGAGAGTTCGTATTAGCCCATTGGATGATATTACAGACTTTCCTTACATTATCTGGTGCTTGCCTACCAGGGATAAATCCCACCTGGTCATAATGGATCAGTGCAGGGAGGTGACAGTTGAGGCGTTTAGCTAAAATGGAGGTGAAGATTTTAAAGTTCACATTAAGCAGGGATATAGGGCGATAATTTGCGGGGTATAAGGGGTCTTTATCAGGCTTGGGGATCACTGTTTTTAGTGCATTAAGCATATCAGATGGCAATTTACCCCCATGGAGGGTATAATTACATAAATTCTTTAGGTGGGGCATTAAGATATCTTTAAATTTTTTGAAGTAAAGTGATAAGAACCAGTCTGGGCCTGGGGATTTGCCCAATTTAGGGACTATTGCCATATCTACTTCTTCATCCGTAATATCAAGGTTAATAGATTCCCTAGCGGATAAGGATAGGGTTGGGATTGGCAGAGTTGCAAGAAAAGAGGAAATATCTGCTGTGGGGGGGAAAATCGGTGGGTGGAGAGTATAACTTTTGGTAAAAAAGCAAGGAATTGTTGGAAAATTGTAGTCGGGTTTAAGTGGTCTGCCCCCCAGCGTCTTTGATTTGTTATATGGTGTTAAGACGTTGCTTGGCTCTTAATTTAGCTGCCAGCATCCTGTCAGGTTTATTAGCCAATTTATAGAATCTAGCTTGGGTCCATCTCAGAGCCTTTTCGGTGCGGAGCAGCAGAGTGGCATCTAGCTGAAGCTTTGTATCTTTAATAGCTTTAATAAGGTAGAGGGACGGCTGCCTCTGGTTAGCTAGTTCCAAATGGACCAACTTGGATTCTAAATCAGACTGAACTTTAGAACGTTCCTTCTTCAATTTAGATGCCTCAGCTATGATGATCCCTCTAATGACAGTTTTATGTGCAGCCCAATTGACCGCAGGTGTGGTATCTGAGGAGACATTAATATCAAAATAGTCCCTAAGAGCTGTGGATATGGGTCTGTGAGAAGGGATTCATTTAGTCTCCAGGGACACCAGGAGGGAGAATCCAAATTGAATTCAGTCAACACCAGGTCATGATCTGACCAGGCACAAGGAATATGCCTCGCATACAAAAGATGTGGGAGGAGTATTGTGGAAGCTAAAATCCAGTCTGTCCTAGTGTAATGATGATGTATAGGGGAAAAATAAGTATAGCCATGTTGAGAACCATTATACTCTCTCCAACAGTCAGCAATGTCCGATCCCTGCATAACCTGCCGTATCGAATTTTTCGATTTGGAGGACAATTTGTCTGCTACAGGGGGAAGACCTGTCCAGTTGTGCGTTAAATGTCATATTGAAATACCCACACCAAACAATTGATGAGGGGTAGTGTTGTTCAAGCAACTCTCCCAAGGTGCGAAAGAAAGAGACAGGCTGACTATTGGGAGCATAAGAGTTAACTAAACATAAAGGGGTATCATATAATAAACCTACTACTATTATATACCTACCCTTGGGGTCCACAACAGTGGTCTTAATCTGGAAAGGTAAGGAGTTCTTAATAAAAATGGCCACTCCTCTGCTTTTAGAGGGGTATGGTGCATGTGTTAACATAGTATACCGGTTATGGAAATATCTGGGGCATGAGGGCGGAGTAAAATGTGATTCCTGGATACAAATAATATCAGGTTAAGGCTGTCGTATTGAAGGAAAGCTTTACGCCTCTTTTGTGGAGAATTAAACCCCCTGACATTATGAGATATGATTTTACACATAGTTAGTGCATAAAGTAGTGCTTAGACCCTGAAATAGGGGAACATGTCCAGAGCATATGGAGAGAAAGGGAAAGGGATGATAAGATGAAATAAAGATTGGGAGAGTCCATCGAGAGCCACACAATAGTAATACAATAAGAGAGTCAGCAACTCGTAAGTAAAAACTCAGCAAAACTACTTGAACAATAAAACTCAGGTGCCACTTGTCGAGCCAAACGTGTCGACATTGTGTCCTGAAACACACAAGGCGTGGAAGGAACATGGAGTTCAGGCTCCGCGGCAAACAGCTCAGATAATGACTCAGAACGGGAGGGAGATATGGGGAGTAAACAAGAAAGGAGAAAGAAAGAAAAAAAAAGGGGGGGGGAGAGGAAAAGAAGAAAGGGGAGGATATACAAGCAAGGCATACTTTTGATAATAAGGAGTGAGGTGGACAATGGAGCCCCCCCCCAGCACAAAGCTATAGTAAGTAATCAAGAAGGAGGAGAGACCAACCATATCATGGCTGATCTCCATATCCATAGGGGCTCCAGCATCCGCCCCAAATTTATATGCACAGTGCTACACGTTGGTCAACAATGCAGTATTAGTGGTCTTTAAAAATGTAAACATGGAAAGGCAAAGCGGTCAGTTTCCTAATAACAATAATATGCATTGAAAACATGGATTGCATGGTACTCCTCCTCATCCCGGCCAGCAACAACGGATCGGGCGTAAAAAGTCCGCCTATCACGATCTCCAGTCACAGCCCGTGGCAAGGAAAATCTCAGAAAAGGTAGTAAAGTATAGCGACCAAATACATACAGTCTCATGATCACGGTAATAAAAATAGACAGTTACTAGGAACATACAGGGCGAAAAGGTAGGAGCCCTATGAATTATCCTGGGAGAGTGAGGTGACCCTGAGCGTCCAGCAGTCAATAGCGAACTAAGTGTGATGCACATCAAATGCGTACATAAGGGCAAGGGGGTCACCCCCTCAATCAAACATGTAAAAAATTGGAAACAGTAATACGTACTGTAAATACAGGTTGTGTGGTGCACCCCCCCACCCGGCATTAAAAATTCGCCTATCACAATCCCAGTCATTGTCCACGGCAGGAGGAGGCACCACCACAACCAGGTAGCAATAAATAAGAGCAGCTGAATAGAGAAACAGACATGAACAGTCCCGTATCCAGAACAAAGAAACTCAAGGGATTAGTTAGTGTAGACATACGGTGTGAGAAGGCAGGGTACTACCATAGAAACACAAGAAAGTTGAACTGCTCCGGGAACTTTCCAGAATGTCACAGACTTCAAGTAGGATCCTGGGAACGTCCAGGAGGTGCTGGTAGGGCAAGAGGAGGTTGTCGACGAGTATGCCACGATCTCGTTGGACGTTGCGGTAAAGGTGCAGGGTCAGTGCGTCGGTCATATGGAACACCTTCCCATTGTAGCATGTCAAAGCCCTCTGAAAGATCTTTGATTGCATAGTCGCGGTTACCAATCTTGCAGGCGATATGAAAGGGGAAGCCCCACCTGTAGCGTATTTGGGCTCTTTGAAGGGCCAAGGTGACTGGACGCATCAATCTTCTTTTTTCTAGCATAACTGGGGCTAGATCAACAAACAATTGCACAGAGGAATCAACCCCCGGGAGAGCTTGTAAATTGCGAGCTGCTGTTAAAAGTTGGTCTTGCATTTCAGGGTAGTGCAACTTCAGTACAATGTCCCGAGGCACATTAGGATTGTGCGTCCCAGGGCTCTATGGACCCGATCCATTCTGAACATGCCAGAGTCCACTTGAGGCAGCAATGCCTGGAATAAATTGAGAACTGTAGGTTGTAGGGCAGTAATGGTTTCTGGCATGCTTCTGATTCTAATATGGGCTCTTCGGTTACGGTTTTCCAGGTCTTCCAATTTATATTCCAACGCCTCCAATCTTTGTGCATGCCCGTCCAGACGAGAGTTATCAGCTTCCATAGCATCCGTTACTTCATCCATCTTCTCTTCCAGGTCAGATACCCTGGTACCCAGGTCCTTGATCTGCTTAGTAAAGTCCGCCACTGCCTTGGACAATTCTGTAGTAAAAAGTGATTTAATATTTTCAGAAAGCTCAGTCGGGTCAAAGACCGGAGTCGGAGAGTCCACTACAGGCTCGGGTTCAGAGGGTAATAGTGAGCTGGTACTGCCAGTTGGTGAGTCAGCAATGTAATAATTTTCGTTGCACTCTGCTTCTGGCTGTTATAGGGTTCCCACCCCAAATCAACTGAATAAAGTGATAACAGCCAATCTTAGGTTGCTTGTGAGTTTTATTTTTATTCACGGCTTTTAAAGATCAGTGTGTGAACGTTTTCGGCCTATCCAGGCCTTCATCAGACACTGTAGTAATTCAACATGAGAAAGAATATGTACATCAGAATAAGTTACAAACAGCACATGTTCATAGGTAATATCATTTCATCATGACATATAACATAAACTAGTGTGATCAGATAACACATCGTTATTTTATAGAAAAACATTGTTACTTTATAGAAAACGAATTGATCAGATCCAACGTGGCCCTCAGTATCCAGGTATATATTATAGTACAGACAACATACAGATAAATAAATGTGGCTCAGAACGATATACACCGGTATCTAAAGTGGACCAGTTAAGTGGTATATGTCCAAAAGGTATTGCTGTAGTGAATATTATATTGGATGCTATAAACTGAACTGTAGGAAGGAATCCAGTGTTCAGAGATCAATAACTCACCTATTGCCGCAGTATTGATGAGAAGAATGGGCGCTGTGGGTAATAATGGTATAAGAGGAAGGCGCCATGTGCGTCTATAGTGGCGTCTCCTCTTATAGTCACTACCGGTTTGCACGGGAAGCGCGCACCGGAAGTGACGAGTGATGCGTTCCACCGGCCCGGAAGTGAGTCGGGCCGTGGAACGCATCCTCCGATTGAACTATTAACAATAACCAGCATCATAGAAATAAGAGGAGAGGAGGGAAGCACTAGAAGAGAGAAAGAATAACAGGAAAAATGAGAGGAAATAACAGAAAATGAGTATCATTTGGGAGTTTGCGTTCCACAGTGGAACGCATGGTAGGAACATCAAATGGGACTGAAAGGAAGCGTGCGTTCCACAGTGGAACGCATGGTGTAAGTGTCCATCCGGACTGTTTATATGATCCTATAAGATGTAGAAATAAAGAAGGGAATGGGAAGGAGGTAAAATTAGAAAAAGGAGAGAACTAAGCCAAAATAAGGAAAAATGGAAAAAATAAGAAAAAATAAGAAAAAATAAGAAAAAACAAGGAAAAACAAGGAAAAACAAGGAAAAAGGAAAACTAGGGAACCAGAATAAATGATGAGATACGACAGTGTCACGATGTGTATAAAGTGTGTGATGAAGTGTAATGATGTTGGGTAAATAGTAATGAATTTGGGGCATGTAGTGAAATTATATTAGTATGAGGTAAAATTGTGATGAGGTGTATATACATGGAAGAGAAAGAGGGTGAAGAGGAAAAGCAAATGAGAAGAAGGAAGGGAGAAGGGAAAAGAAAAAAGGAAAAAAGAAAAAAGGGAAAAAAAGAAAAAAGAAAAGAAAAAAGAACGCGGAAAAAGGGGGGAACAGAAAAAAGGAAGAACAAAGAAATTGTAAGGATACAGTGCTGATACAGAGTCAGTTGACCTAAAATAGAAAAAAATAGAAAAGGGAAAATCATGTCAGTAATGGAACCCACGTCATAACATGATATATTAGACCATCTAGTATACTTATATTAGACCATATAGTTCATACTCCCTGTTTAATCCTTTAGGTGCAAGTGTTTGTAATGTATGAATTCAGAATGCTTCTCGACGCAACAGCTGTTTGACACGGTCACCCCCCCTCGCCGAGGTGGGGGAATGTGCTCTATGACTTGAAATTTAAGTTGAGAGATCCTGTGTTTGGCGGCATGAAAGTGTGCTGGTACTGGTAGAAGGAGATTTCCCTTTCTTATTGTCGATTTGTGCTTACAAATCCTATCGCGGATCTTTTGTGTTGTTTCTCCTATGTAGAGTAGGCCACATGGGCACTTTAAAAGATAGATCACATGGTCACTGTCACATGTGAAATAGTCTTTTATTGTGAATGATTTGCCAGTATGGGGATGGTATATCTGTGCCCCTTTCTGAACATGCGAGCACTGGAGACAGTGATGGCATGGATAAGTACCCTGTTTCTGTGTCTTGAAAAAAGTTTGTCGTGGGACCCTTATGGCGGAGCCAATGTCCGCACGTACTAGAAGATCACGAAGATTTTTAGATCTACGAGTGCATGACAGTGGGGGCGTTTGAAATTCCTCTATTGTGGGGTAGGCTCTATGAAGTAAGTGCCAGTGGCCACGTATGATGTTGGATATTTTATTGCTGACAGGATGAAATGTATGTACGAATGGAATTTTCTTAAGTTTAATTGTCGGTTTTGGTTTAGTCTGTCCAGTATAGTTTAATATCTTATCAGATATTAAGATATTAAGATATTAAACTATACTGGACAGACTAAACCAAAACCGACAATTAAACTTAAGAAAATTCCATTCGTACATACATTTCATCCTGTCAGCAATAAAATATCCAACATCATACGTGGCCACTGGCACTTACTTCATAGAGCCTACCCCACAATAGAGGAATTTCAAACGCCCCCACTGTCATGCACTCGTAGATCTAAAAATCTTCGTGATCTTCTAGTACGTGCGGACATTGGCTCCGCCATAAGGGTCCCACGACAAACTTTTTTCAAGACACAGAAACAGGGTACTTATCCATGCCATCACTGTCTCCAGTGCTCGCATGTTCAGAAAGGGGCACAGATATACCATCCCCATACTGGCAAATCATTCACAATAAAAGACTATTTCACATGTGACAGTGACCATGTGATCTATCTTTTAAAGTGCCCATGTGGCCTACTCTACATAGGAGAAACAACACAAAAGATCCGCGATAGGATCTGTAAGCACAAATCGACAATAAGAAAGGGAAATCTCCTTCTACCAGTACCAGCACACTTTCATGCCGCCAAACACAGGATCTCTCAACTTAAATTTCAAGTCATAGAGCACATTCCCCCACCTCGGCGAGGGGGTGACCGTGTCAAACAGCTGTTGCGTCGAGAAGCATTCTGGATTCATACATTACAAACACTTGCACCTAAAGGATTAAACAGGGAGTATGAACTATATGGTCTAATATAAGTATACTAGATGGTCTAATATATCATGTTATGATGTGGGTTCCATTACTGACATGATTTTCCCTTTTCTATTTTAGGTCAACTGACTCTCCGGTTTTCCCGCAGCACTGTATCCTTACAATTTCTTTGTTCTTCCTTTTTTCTGTTCCCCCCTTTTTCCGCGTTCTTTTTTCTTTTCTTTTTTTCTTTTCCCTTCTCTCTTCCTTCTTCTCATTTGCTTTTCCTCTTCACCCTCTTTCTCTTCCATGTATATACACCTCATCACAATTTTACCTCATACTAATATAATTTCACTACATGCCCCAAATTCATTACTATTTACCCAACATCATTACACTTCATCACACACTTTATACACATCGTGACACTGTTGTATCTCATCATTTATTTTGGTTCCCTAGTTTTCCTTTTTTCCTTGTTTTTTCTTGTTTTTTTCTTATTTTTTCTTATTTTTTCCATTTTTCCTTATTTTGGCTTAGTTCTCTCCTTTTTCTAATTTTACCTCCTTCCCATTCCCTTCTTTATTTCTACATCTTATAGGATCATACAAACAGTCCGGATGGACACTTACACCATGCGTTCCACTGTGGAACGCACGCTTCCTTTCAGTCCCATTTGATGTTCCTACCATGCGTTCCACTGTGGAACGCAAACTCCCAAATGATACTCATTTTCTGTTATTTCCTCTCATTTTTCCTGTTATTCTTTCTCTCTTCTAGTGCTTCCCTCCTCTCCTCTTATTTCTTTGAAGCTGGTTATTGTTAATAGTTCAATCGGAGGATGCGTTCCACGGCCCGACTCACTTCCGGGCCGGTGGAACGCATCACTCGTCACTTCCGGTGCGCGCTTCCCGTGCAAACCGGTAGTGACTATAAGAGGAGATGCCACTATAGACGCACATGGCGCCTTCCTCTTATACCATTATTACCCACAGCGCCCATTCTTCTCATCAATACTGCGGCAATAGGTGAGTTATTGATCTCTGAACACTGGATTCCTTCCTACAGTTCAGTTTATAGCATCCAATATAATATTCACTACAGCAATACCTTTTGGACATATACCACTTAACTGGTCCACTTTAGATACCGGTGTATATCGTTCTGAGCCACATTTATTTATCTGTATGTTGTCTGTACTATAATATATACCTGGATACTGAGGGCCACGTTGGATCTGATCAATTCGTTTTCTATAAAGTAACAATGTTTTTCTATAAAATAACGATGTGTTGTCTGATCACACTAGTTTATGTTATATGTCATGATGAAATGATATTACCTATGAACATGTGCTGTTTGTAACTTATTCTGATGTACATATTCTTTCTCATGTTGAATTACTACAGTGTCTGATGAAGGCCTGGATAGGCCGAAAACGTTCACACACTGATCTTTAAAAGCCGTGAAGAAAAATAAAACTCACAAGCAACCTAAGATTGGCTGTTATCACTTTATTCAGTTGGTGAGTCAGGACGTTCCATATTAGATGTTTGTGGAGTACGAAAGAGCTCCGGTAGGGTTTGGCAGGATGAAGAGAAACCCTGCGTTTTTTTCTTTTGTGACCTTGCAGGCATGCCTCGTTCAGACGTTGATAGCTAATAGATAATCAGATAATAAATCAAATAGAAAAAAAAGGGAGAAAAAGACCGCCAAAAAAAATCATGCCATGGATGAGGAGGATTTTGTCAGTGGTGGTGAGACATCATGGTGATAGGCACCGGTACGTTTGCAGCAGTTCTCCTGGCTATAATGAGGGTCAAAGTCACTGCAACTCAGGAGGCAGAGGTGCAAATGGACTTATATCTCTAGAATTGAGGCTGGAGGGTCCTCTTTAACTGCCAGTTAGACTGTTATGTTATGGGGGTGTATTCACTCAATCTCAATCCTCCCAATCCTCCAGCATGAGCCCCCCCCCAGAGTGGAAAGTCAATTGAGCCTCCAGAAGTAGTGGGAGGAAGGAGGGGTATTAGGGCTGTACTGCTTGTACAGGTAAGGGGAGCACCCCGTTGACTCACCGCTCCCAAAAGGTAAGATGACCGTCGCCTGGATTAAGCGCTGGTATGGTGCGGTTTGCGACTCACTGTGGCCAAATTCAGACTCCGGGGCCCCCAGGAGGACACGAGGTGCTGTCTGCTGTCGGCGCCGTCCCCTGAACCTCCGTGCTCTGTCCTCCCTGTGGTGTAAGAAAGACCGAGGTCCCCGGTGACGTACAGGCCATATCCAAGGTTAGGATCTAAATTGAATATTCACCCCACCGGGCAAATGGAGCGGAGGAGCTGGGTGATCTAAGCACCTATAGTGGGTACAGAGTGTTGGCAGATCACTGGTAGATTTCACGCTCCGCCTGCACTTCCGGTCGGCCCAGCGTGGAAGGAAAGGCCAGGGGCTCCAGAGAGTCTGCAGGCCACAAATTTGAAACTCGGTCTAAACTGAAAATTCAACCCTCAGGGCAATCCACTTGGCCTAAGGGTCCCCGACGTGGGCAAAGGGAGTTGAGAAAATGTAACTATGGCTGCGGATGGCAGCGGATTGTGTTTTTGCTCACAGAGCTCTGCCACCATCCTGATTTGTTTTTTTGAGGAGGTGAAGACTGTCGATATTGTGTTTTTGGACTTTGCAAAGGCATTTGATACTGTCCCACATGGACGACTAATGGGTAAATTGAGGTCTATTGGTTTGGAAAATATAATTTGTAATTGGATTGAAAATTGGCTTCATGATCGTAACCAAAGAGTTGTAGTCAATGATTCCTACTCTGAATGGTCCCCGGTTATAAGTGGTGTACTCCAAGGTTCTGTGCTGGGTCCGCTATTATTTAACTTATTCATTAATGTCATAGAGGATGGGATTAATAGTGTGGTTTCTATTTTTGCAGATGACACCAAACTTTGTAATACAGTCCAGTCTATGGAAGATGTTAATAAGTTACAAGCTGACTTGGACAAACTTACTGTTTGGGCCTCCACTTGGCAAATGAGGTTCAGTATAGGTAAATGTAAAGTTATGCACCTGGGGGGTAATAATCTGCATGCAGCATATGTCCTAGGGAGAGTAAAACTGGGAGATTCACTTGTTGAGAAGGATCTGGGTGTATTAGTAGATCATAGACTATAATAGCAGCATGCAATGCCAGTCAGCTGCCTCTAAGGCCAACAGAATTTTGTCTTGTATTAAAAGAGGTATGGACTTGCGGGACAGGCAGGGCCGTATTAACAACTAGGCACCGGGGGCACGGTGCCTAGGGCGGCAGGTTGCGGGGGGCGGCACACCGCCAGGAGTATATAACGATTTAAAAAAAAAAAAAAACATCCTGGAATTTATATATTTTTTTTTAAATTTCCGCAGGGGGGGGAGGGGGTGGGAGTGGTGCTAGGGTGCTGCTGTCGGGTGGCGCGGGGTATCGGCGGCCATGCCGGTGCTAAACTTTTCCCTTTATAAGATGCAGTGCATCTTATAAAGGGAATACTAGCGAGCGCTTCCATAATGGAAGCGCTCACTAGCCTGCAGGAGGAGGGGGAGTGAAGCGCTGTACAGTACTTACCCCTCCTCCTGCTTGCTCTTCCTGAGGCCGGCGCTGCTGTGTCCTGACTGCCTGCAGCGTCAGGACGTACAGAGCGCCCTCTGACCTGACGCTGCAGGAGGTCAGGTGACTTCAGCGTGGGCCCCTGGAAGAGGAGAGAGAGGGGACACAGCCAGGACCGGAAAGTTTTTTTTTTTTCTTGTCTGATCTGAGGTCTGAAGTGGGGGCCAAAAAGGGATCTTAAAAGGTGGGGACAGAATGGGGGGGATCTGAAAAGATGGGGACAGAATGGGGGGGGAATCTGAAAAGGTGGGGACAGAATGGGGGGGGGATCTGAAAAGGTGGGGACAGAATGGGGGGGGGGGGGATCTGAAAAGGTGGGGACAGAATGGGGGGGGGGATCTGAAATGGTAGGGACCGAATGGGGGAATTTGAAATGGTGGGACAGAATGGGGGGATCTGAAATTGTGGAACAGAATGGGGGGGGGGGATCTAAAATGGTGGGACAGAATGGGGGGTCTGAAAGGGTGGGTCAGAATGGGGGGGGGATCTGAAATGGTGGGACACAATGGGGGGGGGTCTGAAACACAAATGGGGGGGATCTGAAATGGTGGGACAGAATGGGGAGGGGGGGGTCTGAAATGGTGGGACAGAATGGGGGGGGGGGTCTGAAATGGTGGGACAGAATGGGGGGGTCTGAAATGGTGGGACAGAAATGGGGACCAGAAAGGGGGGTCTAAAATGGGGGCCAGGAAAGGGGTTCTGACATGAGGCCAGAAGGTGGGGGGGGTCTGACATGGGCCCCAGAAGGAGAGTTCTATATGGGGGCCAGAAGAGTATGATATGGGGCCAGAAGGGGGGGGGGTATGATTGGGGATCTAATTAGGAGTCTGAAGGAGGTCTGATTAGGGGCCTGAAGGGTCTGACTGGGGGTCTAGAGGGTCTGATTGAGGGTCTGGAGGTCTAATGAGGATCTGATAGGTGGTCTGGAGGTCTAATGGGGGGTCTGATTGAGTGTCTGGGGTCTAATGAGGGTCTGATAGGGGGTCTGGAGGTCTAATGGGGGGTCTGCGGGTCTAATGAGGATCTGATAGGGGGCCTGGGGGTCTAATGAGGGGCTGATTGGGGCTTTGGAGGTCTAATGAGGGTCAGATATGGGAGTTTGGAGGTCTAATGGGGGTCTGTTGATGGGGGGTCTCATCTGGGGTTTGATATGGGGATCTGATCTGAAAGGTAAGGGGGGTACTGTTTTTCTGTGTGGTGCCAGTATTTTCAGGGGGGCTGTTTCTGTAGTATAGTATGGGGGGTGGGCAGGGTGAGATGTGGAGAAGGTGAGAGGATGATGGAAAAGTAGGAAAGTAAGATGTCTGTTTGTTGAACTCTTCAGAGACGAGGCACAGCTGAAAGAAGTCACCATGGCGGTCTGGTCTGACAGAAGAAGAGGAAAGAGAACGTCATCAGAGAAGAGAAGTCACTGGATGTAAGAGGTACATATGTGGGGCTGTATGACCCTGTATGCTCTGTAGTGCTGTATGAAATGTTTTCCAAGTCTGTCTTTGAAGGGGTTGTCTTTTTTTTTTTAGTACGAGCGCTGCTTTCTCTGCTCTGTTTACTGCTCTTCACTGCAAATTCTATGGCGAGCAGGTGAACAGAGCAGAGAAAGCAGCTCTCATATGAGCTCTGCTCTCTCTTCAAACAGCTGATCGTCAGGGTGCCGGAGGACCCCAGCCGATCTGATATTGATGACCTATCGTGAGGATAGGTCATTAGTAGTAAAAAGAGGACAACCCCTTTAACAGTAGGACTGGAGGGAAGGGATTAGGTTGAGAATTTGGCATGGGGGGGGGTGGTGTTTCAATATTTGCCTTGGGCATCAGAAAAGCTAGGTGCACCAGCGGCAGGTGGGGGGTACAGACTGAGGGTAGTTGAGTGTATGGGGATGGTGGGGTAGTTGGGCGGGGGTTAATTGGCTTGGTAGAGGACCATTTTCAGTATCCAGGGGTTGGGGGGGGGGGATAGGTCACCGTAATAAGTCCAGGAGGAGGCTACTATGGGGGTGGGGTAACAAGGCTACTATGGGGTTGGGGGGCTACTGAGGAGAGACTACTATGCTACTGTGGGGGGAGGAGGCTACTATGGGGGGTGGGGTAACGATGGGAGGCTACTATGAGGTGGGGGGGTGAGAAGAGGCTACTATGGGGGGTGGGGGTAACGAGGCTACTATGGGATGGGTGGTTCTAAGGAGAGGCTACTATGCTCCTGGGGGCGGAGGAGGCTACTATGGGATGTGGGGGACTGAGGAGAGGCTACTATGCTACTATTTGGGGGCGTAGGGGAATGTGTCACGTTGTGGGGGGCGTCATCACAGAGAGTGCCTAGGGCAGCATGAACCCTAAATACGGCCCTGGGGACAGGGATGTAATATTTCCACTATACAAAGCATTGGTGCGGCTTCAACTGGAATATGCAGTTCAGTAAACTCATAAAAGGCCTGGAAGATCTTAGTTATGAGCAAAGATTAAATGAACTGAATTTGTTTAGCCTTGAAAAAAGACATCTACATGATTAACCTGTACAAATATATAAATGTACCATAAAAAAATATCAAGGGAAGCTATTCTGTGTTAAACCCCCTCAAAAAACAAGGGACCACTCTCTACAACTGGAAAAAAAAAAAAAAGATTCAGTCATAAGAGGCGACAAGCATTCTTTACAGTAAGATCTGTAAATCTCTGGAATAGCCTGCCGCAGGAGCTGGTCACAGCAAATACAGTAGATTGCGGATCCATAGACTTTCATTGTGCTACGGACCACAATTCGGGAGAAAAGTAGGACAGGAGGATTTCTTTATGCGGACAGTCGGAACGGACGCACGGATGCGGACACCACACGGTGTACTGTCCGCATTTTTTCGGGACCCATTGAAATGAATGGATCCGCATCCTATCCGCATAATTGTCCGCAATTGCGGAAACGGATGCGGAAAGGATGCGGACACATTATACGGACGTGTGAATGAGGCCTGAGGCTTATGACAACAGATATCCATCTGGCAGGATTACAGGTTGGACTTGATGGACCTTTGTCTTTTTCCAACCTTAACAACTATGTAACTATGTAACTATGTAACAGGCAACTATTTGGAGCTGTGGGGATCCGCTAGAATATCCACAATACCCCGGGCGTTAGACCATTGTATATGAGCTTAGGAGATAAACAATCCTTTTAAAAATCTACCCCTTTCTTGGCATGGGGCAAAGAACTGCAGAACTCAGTTCTGTTATATAGATGACTGTCTCTTGCTATGGAGAGGTTCAAGGTAGGATCTAGGAAATTTCCTTACACGATTAAGGCTAGGGCTACACAACGTCTTGTGTCGTGCGACATTTTGTTGCACCAATGTCGCACGACAATTTTTATAATGATAGTCTATGGTGTCGCAATGCGACATGCTGCGACACCACAGTAGGAAAAAAATCCATCCAAGATGGATTTTTCTGCGACTGTTGCATCGCAGTCATAGTATGTCGCATGTCGCAGTGCGACACCATAGACTGTTATTATAAAAATTGTTGTGCAACATTGGTGCGACAAATGGTCACGCGACACAAATCAGAATAATTGGGGCATAAGTTTAACTTGGGATATTGATGAATGTATTAATTTTTTGGATCTTATTACTTACAAAGAAAAAAAACTGATTTCACACCAACACATATTTTAAACCTACTGATGTGAACAGCTACATAGAAAATTAAAAAAAAATGCATTAAAAAAAAAGTGAAAAATAAATGGAACAAGCAGAGACTCTCAAGGAGAGATTTTTGGAGAAAAATTCTGATCCGGTACAATTAGATGTAGTAATAGCAGAGATACAAGGATTAGACAGAGCACAATTTAAAAAAAAAAAAAACGGAAGTAAAAATTGGGGAAGAACAAAACACCCCCACTTTTATTACGGGTTTTTTGAGGGATTTTAAAGGGAACCTGTCAGCTCCGAAACACCCCCTGAGCTAGAGTAAGCATTGTATAGTGTAAGTGATGCTGAATCCGAATATGTAAGTTTTATCTTCATACTCACTTCCAATCTGATGTTGTGCTCCCACAAACCAGCAGTAAAATGCACTTGCTGGACTCCAGTGCTCACTCACATAATGGAGAGAACTCAAAGAAGAGTCCTGTCAATGTATTTTACTGCCGGTTTGTGGGAGCACAGCGTCGGAATGGAAGTGAGTATGAAGATAAAACTTACATAATTGGATTCAGCACCAGTTACACTATACACGGCTTACTCTAGTTCAGGGGGTGATTCGGAGCTGACAGGTTCCCTTTAAATGGATGAAAAGATACCTACAAAAAAACTGTCCGATTTTAAAATCTGACCCCATTTTATGTAGAATACTACCAGAAGCCCCCCAAAAAATTGTGTACATGAGAACAAGGACGATAAAGGATCGGATTGTCCACAGCCACATTGGAGGAGAAAATCATGCGCAAAAGAGAATTCACCATTAAAAAGGTTTTTTTTCTTGCAGAAAATGCATAGCCTACAAAACTGTTAGGATGCTGAAGCAGGATTATTTTTATTCAAAAGACAGAAAAATATATGATATAAAACAGCTCATCACCTGTGATTCGACAAATGTCATTTATTTGATAGAATGTCCTTGTGGACAACAATATGTGGGGAGGACAGAGAGGAAATTAAAGGTCAGACTGGGCGAGCACATTAGGAACATCAAAAAAAGCTAAAAGTATTGCATCATTGCGATCCAAGAGGTGTGAAGGCTTTAGCTGTGTATCAACACCAAAGGAATTAGAGAGGGGAGGAAGTGATAAAGTCCATTTCCCAAAAAGAAACAGATTATATATTTAACCTCAATTCCCTGTCTGCCAATGGGTTAAATGTGAAGCTAGATTTGAACTGTTTCCTGTGAATATGTTTGGATAAAAAGGGGGAAAAGTTTCACTGGATTGCAAACAGCCCTTGAGAAAGCCGCTATTGGCGAAAACGGTTGGGCAGAGGGATCTCCGTTTTTATCATGATATGCTTATTAAAAGATTCACTTTTGTGAGTATGACCGAATAAAACACTTTTGCACGAGGGTCCACGAAATAGCTATAAGTGACCTTATCTTAAAGTTTCATTTCCTGACAAGGGTGGATTACTGTACCGAATGCCTGGAGGGAGCCTGTAAAGACCACTGGACCGCTGAAGTGACAAGTGGAATTTGGCCAGTACTGCGACTGTGACTGAGTATCACCCGTGTAGTGGTGAGATTTATCTGTTAAAACTGATCCTATTTAAATAGACTTTATTTTAACAGCGATATCTGCACACTCCAAGTCGTCTTGCCATATTGCTTTTCTATGTCTCTGTGATCACAGGAGTGTTTTGTGACTTGTTCTGAGCTGTGTGTGATCCATGTATTTTCTTTCGATTCTAATATATATTAAAGTATACATGTTTAATATTTTTTTCATACATAATTATCTGGTACATTTTATTTAATAAATATACCTTACTATTAACACAGTATTGTGAATCACTGCACACAACAGAATTATAAGGGAATGGGAAAACATTTATAAAAGGGAAAGGTAGGAAAGACTAGGAAAACAAGGTTTACTTCTAGTGACTCTAGTAAAGGAAAGGACAGTTATTGATATTGTAAAATATACACAAAGTTATATGGTAAGCTCATCGGACAAATACTCTGGAGCACTGCCTGCTTTCTACCAAAAAAGCCTGAACTTAATCATGCAAATTAAGCTCCACTCATGGCTAGCTCACAGACACAATTATATGTATTGTCGTATTAAAAACAAATAATCCCTCCAATAAATATTTAAAACAAAACAATCAATATATACATATCTTTCGATCAAAATATAAAACAATATCAAATAAATGAATCACTCTTGGTTCCAGTTAGAAAACACACGCGGAGCTCTCAAGTGTGTGAACTGTGCTTTAAGTCACTACCTACAATTTGCTATATTGCATCCATTCATATCTCATTTGTAAACTTCAGCAGTTTAAAAGTGCTTTCCAATCTTCCACGTTCTTACAATGTATCAGCTTATCCGCAGTTGTTCTATTAGTATCACCTTCTCACAGTTTGTTGTATGGTGTCGTATTCAGTGTCTATTTAACATACACTGCATTGATCTTTTTTGATATTCAGTTCTTTGTATGCTTCGTTTTGCACAACACAGTACACAGTCTGTAATTGTTGATATGTTTTCCAATGACTATTGTAATAATGTGGTTTATATAAGCCCAACCGGCTTCAGTTCATATATGAAATGGATCTGTCTTACCGGGGCTGCTCGCGTCTCTCCGCTCAGCTTGTCTGCTGCATCACTTACTCAGCTGCGGCTTTTAGCGCATGCACTGTGTCTTTTCCTTGACGCTGAACCTCCGGTACAATTCTCTCAATAGTGACAGATCTCTGTGGTTATGGGGTACACCATCCACCAGATGCGTTTCGGAACCTGCTGTTTCTTCCTCAGTGGCTATAGAATATGTAATGGATCGGGACCTTCCTTTTATACAAGCTTCAAATAGGCATCAAAATCCTGAACTGGACCTCAAGACTGTTCAATTTCTTGTAACCATACTCATCATGCGATTTTCAACTCCTACTTGCATCAATATAAATGCTATTTTGTCTCAAATTTCCTTATTCTGTTTATTTTTCTATACACAAAACCTAACTAGACACATTATGTCTCTATTAATCATATACTTGATATACTGGCAACTGGCCCATAGAAACCCGATTCCACCTTTCATTTTTCATAGCTCCTTTGGAAAATGAAAGGTGGAATCCCCCATATTTTTTCTCAGCAATGAGGACACATATAAACATGGAATCAACACTGATGCACGCAACAGGTCTGCCAGTTTCATAGGTACAAATCTGCTGACAGATGCCCTTTAATACTGGGTATGAACATTTATCTAATATATAAAGCTGAGTGTATGTGTGTATGTATGTATGTCCGCTAAAGGAATCCGCACCGTCGCATTTACAATCACAAAATTTGGAACACAGGTACATCAGGTGTCCGGGAATGTTTTAGACCAGGTCTTAGCTCTGTCCCTTATTAGCCAGTAGAAACTCGCAGGCGCTTAGTCTCCACAAACACACACACAAGTTCACACCAGGTTTCCATAACAACCTAGAAATTATTCTTCACTGCTGTAGATCAGCTTTAAAGGGGCAGGGTGCTGTGGATGACACTGTTAAAGGGGTATTCCGGTTACCATAAATATAACTTATGTTTTAGACTAATTTTAGACTAAGACTGTTCAGTAGTAATAAAAGATGTTTTCTTCCACTGCTACCCATTGTGTGTCCTCATAAATGACCATGGCATTGACCTGTAATTCAGGCCACCCTCAAAAGACTTAAAAGCACCCCCCCAAAGTCCTGCTAAACCACGCCCCCGACCCAGTTACTGTTAAGGGAGCGGGGTACTGTGACAGTCACTGTAAAAGGGGCAGTCACTGTGGTGATCTCTGTCAAGGGGGACAGGAATGGTGGATGTCAGTTAAGGGGACTGTAACCTTTGGACAGTGTTAAAGGGTGGGTGCTGTAGAGGTCACTGTGAAGGGGGTGAGGTGCTGTGGAACTCATTGTTAAAGGGGCAGGCTGCTGTGAAGGTCAAAGTTAAGGGGGTGGGCTGCTGTGGAGGTCCCATTTTAAGGAAATGGGGCACTGTGGGGGGAGGTCAGTGTTAAGGAGTGGGGGGCTGTTGATGTCACTGTTAAGGAGACGGGGTGCTGTAGAGGTCACTGCTGATATCTAGTAATGACACACACAAACATTAAATGAAATAGATGAAATATACCCGGGCAAAGCTGGGTCTGCTAGTATTACATATTAATATTAATTAATAATATTGTTCCATTTTATACAGACCCTTACTGAAACCCCAAAAAGTACCTTTTCAGAAAGGGATATGAATTTGCGTAATATGGAATGAGCGGGGCTATATAATAACTCGTCTTCTGCATCCTCTCCTTCCATAATAGCACAGCTGTCAGCTGCTGGAAGTTCACCCTCCTTGGATGGCGCATTTATCATTAGTCGTGAATATTTGTACTCCAAGCTAGAAAATATTGAAAATATGGAATAAGTCATAGGAATGTCACATTCAACATGATATTATACATAATAGTTTCCACTACTAGTTATTTTGACTTAGTAAATCATAAATTATGACTATATCGGAATACATATGCTGTATATTTGATTATGAATATTTGAAGAGCACTTACTTTTGATTTTTCTTCCAAAAGTAACCAGTGAGTGCTATAAGGACAAGTGCAGGACAAATACCACCGATCACTCCGACCTTCAACCAGAAATCTGGAGTTTTACAGACACTAATAGTTTGAGGTGGAAGATTAATACCTCTAACACACAGTTTGGGTGTATGCCACACTGCAGTTGTTCTCTGAAATAGAAAATTGAAGTGGTAGATGTAATGTAATCATATTCAGGACAAAAAATGAAGTACTGGCTGTTGGGGATTCACTCATCGGCCTAGCGCCGGCAATAATCATGAGGGCCAGCAGAGAATGAATAAAAATGTCTAAAACGAGATAAAAAGCCAATATTTAAATGTAACCAATGTTAGTTATTAAAGCAGCAACAGCATACATACATACATACAGAATACAGTATACCCTAGCAATTCACAATAACTGTCTTTCATGGGAAAAAAAAAAACCTTAAAGGGGTTGTCTCACTTTAGCAAATGGCATTTATCATGTAGACAAAGTTAATACAGGGCACTTACTAATGTATTCTGATTGTCCATATACTGCCTCCTTTGCTGCCTTGATTCATTTTTCCATCACATTATACACTGCTCATATGCAGGGGTTAAGATCACCCTGCAATCCAGCAGTGGTGGCCCTGCTTACACATAAGAAAAAGTGACGGCCTCTTTGGATTCGCACACTTTCCTATAGTGTGCAAGCACGGCCACTGCGCCTTGTTATAACTGTGTCTACATGATGAAATGCCATTTGCTGAAGTGGGAACACCCCTTTGATACCTTTAACTCTTTCATGACCGGGCCTAAAAAGGTCTCAATGTCCAGGCAACATTTTGTCATGTTTGACTACCAAATTTTGGGGATTTTTTTTTTTCTACTTGACACGTAGGACTTTTTATTAGAATTTTTTTTAGAATCCCCCCCCCTTTTTTAGGTTTAATTTGGAGGCAATCAACTCATTAAAAAGTAATGTTTTTAATTATAGTGTTTTATTTCTTAAATATTAAAAATGACACAAATTAATTATTGCAATGGATTCCGTATTTTGTGACAATAGTTTTGATATATAACATGTATAGGTTTGAGTGAACAGGGCAACTATGTTGACAGTTTCTGTTATTTGTATTTTTTTATAATTTTTTTTTACCTTATATTTTAATTTCTTTTTGGCACATAATATATCCCCCAGGAGGTCATTAAAAGACCTCGGGAGGACACTGACTTTTTTTTTTCTCAATGTTTCCACTGTAACTGGGGCATCCACAAGAGCCCCAGTTACAGGGGAAAACAGCCCCCTGTGTGGTCATTACACACAGGCAGAGCTAATCAGGGTCCCCTTAAACCATGCAGCTCTGCTCCTGCCCGAGGCACCCGGCAGTCATGTACTGCTCTGCTGCCAGCACAGGAGAAGGCATAAGTGGTAATAAATTTAATGTGTTCTCGTAAGGGTCCCTGCTGGGTCTGACAGACGGGACCTGACCTGCTAGATTGCACTGCCTGAATGTTTATACACGTGCTATCTGCACGGGGTATGTGCAGATAGGATGTAAATATACAGTGCGCAGTCGGGAAGATGTTAATCAGTTTTGCCTCTTTTCTCTCTTGTGGTCATAACAAATTTTTTTTTTCCGTTGATGTGGTTTATGGCACCCTGTTTTTCTGAGATTAATTGTACTTTAAGGTGAAATTCTGTGGTACAAACTGTGTACATAAAAACTTGTGGCCTGATGAAGACACTGGTCCAGTGCTGAACAACATCTTAATAGAAAAAGTTCTATCTTGGATGAACTTCATTTAAAGCCCTCTCAGTATCAGCAGCGTGGTCGACTCCCTACTTGCCACGTCTTGTTTATATGAATCTATATCCAGCTGTGATTCTGTTTATTTGTATACACTAGGGTTGTGCCAAATGCTAGAACCCAGTGTAATACCCAGAGTGGTGTTACCACTCCTACATCCTGCTAATATCTTTAATGGTCTAACCTAAATGCCATCTTATGGATTGTTGTCCAGGTCTTCTACATTGTGCATTCCTAATCTTGTTATGGCACTGTTTGTTACATGTAATGTGCATTGTTCACCAGAAGGTGGCAGTGCTATAGTTAGAATGGAACTCACCATTCCATTCTCCCCCCTTTGGGCAGAAGTGGACCAGTCCTGCTTACTACCAGAGGGAGGGGTGGCAGTTCTAATTTATTCCAGTTGAGACTCCATGTTGGAGCCGAGAAGACCTGCAAGAAGTAGCAGTCAGAGGAAATTGTTCTTCAGCTGAAAATAAGTTATTTGCTGGGTGTCAGGAGGGGAATAACAGTTGAGGGCACCCCATCCAAGGATACCAGAACAGACCTAAAGTACAGAAACCACACTTAAAGGGGTTTGTCCCACGAAAAATATTCTACAGTTTTCAAACCAGCACCTGGATCTGAATACTTTTGTAATTGCATGTCATTAAAAATTTTGTATAGCTACTGAGTTATCCAATAAAATGTATCTGTATAGCGCCACTTAATTTCTTATTTCTTTGACCTATTCACTGAGGCCGCACATGCTCAGTTTCAACTTTTATCTGCCTCCTGAGCTGTGATAGGGAGAGCTGAGACACGCCTCCTTAGCTGCAGCAGAAAAGACACTCCCATTGAGATGTCAACTTGATATAAATCTAGCAGAGCAATGAATGTGGAGATCTCTGGATCCATGTGAGGCACAGGGCTGGTTCTAGCTTTGTTTGAAAGAGGTTGGCATGTACTGTATGATGTCTGATTTTCATTTTTTACATTGTTCATGGGAGAACCCCTTTAAGCAAAATTTAGTGCAGCATAAAGAAAGAAAACAAAGTTGTTAAGCAAGCATGTCAGTACAGCAGAGAAAGAGAGAAAGCTGAGTTGAGTTTGCCTGCCAGTTTACAGTAAAGCCTGCTGGAACCAAGACAAAGCCTGCCAACCGTTTGGATGAATGTTGAGTAGTTAAGTAAGGCTGCCATTGAATTTCACCACAAGGTCTGGACTCAAGTTATTTTTCCTTCATCCCTCAATATTTCCCCCTTTATTTTGCTTCGGAGCCAAAGCCTGGGGTCAAGCAGTATCTAGGTAGGAGCACCGTGACACATAAAGAGACATTTAGGCCGCACCACACCACTTGGCATTTCAATAGACCTGGGACGCGATAGGGCTCTAGGGGACGGTGCGTTGCATCAGGTGAACAACCAGTCACTTGAAATAGACGAGGCGGCAAAACATAATGAGGTCGTTATTATGGGGGATTTCTACCCAGATATAGACTGGGAAACTGAAACCTGTATATCTCATAAAGGAAACAGGTTCTTGGAAATAACCAAAGACAATTACCTTTCCCAACTGGTTCAGGACACGACTAGAGGGGATGGCCATACTGGACTTAGTATTAACCAATAGACCTGACAGAACAACAGATGTGCAGGTCGGGGGACACCTGGGAAATAGTGACCATAATATAATAACCTTCCAACTGTCATTCAAAAGAGCGTTTCTTCAGGGAGGAACAAAAATACCAGACTTCAAAAAAGCAAAATTTAGTCAACTAAGAGAGGCCATAGGCCTAACTAACTGGGACAAAGTCCTCAAAAATAAAAATACAGCCACAAAATGGGATATTTTTAAAAGCATCCTAGTATCTAATTGTGAGAGGTACATACCTTATGGAGATAAAAGGTTAAGGAACAAGAAAAAAACAATGTGGATAAACAGAGCTGTAAAGAAAGCAATAAATGACAAACAGAAAGCATTTAAATCACCAAAACAGGAGGGGAGCGAGGAAGCATTGAAAAACTATAAGGAAAAAAAATAGAATATGTAAAAGACAAATAAAAACAGCCAAACTAGAGACCGAGAGATTAATCGCCAAAGAGAGTAAAACTAACCCTAAAATGTTCTTTAATTATATAAATGGTAAAAAAGTATAAACCTGAAGGTGTCGGCCCCTTCCAGAGTAATGAGGGGGGAGTTGCAGAGAGCGATTATGAGAAAGCAAAGCTACTAAATATCTTTTTCTCCACTGTATTTACTGAGGAAAATAAACTGTCAGATAAAATGCAGAATATAAAAGTAAATTCCCCTTTAAAAGTGTCCTCTCTGACCCAGGAAAAAGTAGAGCTGCGTCTTAAAAAGATTAAAATAGACAAATCGCGAATTAAGTAATGTCATCGCCAGACCCTTCTCATATTTAAGGACTCTATACTGACATGGAGTGTTCCACAGGATTGGCGCATAGCAAATGTGGTGCCAATATTCAAAAAGGGTCCAAAAACAGAGCCGGTAAGTTTAACATCTGTTGTGGGTAAACTGGTTTTCTAAGAGATGCTATCTTGGAGTACCTCAATGAAAATAAGCAAATAACTCCATATCAGCATGGTTTCATGAGGGATCGGTCATGTCAAACCAATTTAATCAGTTTCTATGAGGAGGTAAGTTCTAGACTGGACCGCGGCGAATCAATGGATGTCGTATATCTGGACTTTTCCAAAGCATTTGACACTGTACCACATAAAAGGTTAGTATATAAAATGAGAATGCTTGGCCTGTGAAAAAATGTCTGTATGTGGGTAAGTAACTAGCTCAGTGATAGAAAACAGAGGGTGGTTATTAACGGTACATATTCAGATTGGGTCACTGTCACTAGTGGGATACCACAGGGGTCAGTATTGGGCTCTATTCTCTTCAATATATTTATTAATGATCTTGCAGAAAGCTTGCACAGTAAAATATCAATCTTTGCAGATGACACTAAACTGTGTAAAGTAATTAACACAGAAGAGGACAGTACACTGCTACAGATGGATCTAGATAGACTGGGGGCTTGGGCAGAGAAGTGGCAGATGAGGTTTAACACTGACAAATGTAAGGTTATGCATATGGGAAGGAATAATGCAAGTCACCAGTACATACTAAATGGTAAAATATTGGGTAACTCTGACATGGAAAAGGACCTAGGAATTTTAGTGAACAGCAAACTGAGCTGTAGAAACCAGTGTCAGACAGCTGCTGCCAAGGCCAATAAGATAATGGGTTGCATCAAAAGAGGCATAGATGCCCGTGATGAGAACATAGTCCTGCCACTTTACAAATCACTAGTCAGACCACACATGGAGTACTGTATACAGTTCTGGGCTCCTGTAAACAAGGCAGACATAGCAGAGCTGGAGAGGGTTCAGAGGAGGGCAACTAAAGTAATAACTGGAATGGGTGGACCACTGTACCCAGAAAGATTATCAAAATTAGGCTTATTCACTTTAGAAAAAAGACGACTGAGGGGAGATCTAATAACTATGTATAAATATATCAGAGGTCAGTACAGAGATCTCTCCCATGATCTATTTATCCCCAGGACTGTGACTGTGACTGTGACGAGGGGACATCCTCTGCGTCTGGAGGTAAGAAGGTTTGTACAGAAATATAGAAGAGGATTCTTTACGGTAAGAGCAGTGAGATTATGGAACTCTCTGCCTGAGGAGGTGGTAATGGTAAGTTCACTAAAAGAGTTCAAGAGGGGCCTGGATGTATTTCTGGAGTGTAATAATATTACAGGTTATAGTTACTAGAGATGGGTCGTTGATCCAGGGAGTAATTCTGATTGCCTGATTGGAGTCGGGAAGGAATTTTTTTCCCCTAAAGTGGGGAAAATTGGCTTCTACCTCACAGGGTTTTTTGCCTTCCTCTGGATCAACTTGTAGGAAAACAGGCCGAACTGGATGGACAGATGTTTTTTTTCGGCTTTATAAACTCTGCTACTATGTTACTATGTCACTAGGAATGATACATGACACGTCTTTTTAACTAGACACTGTGATGCAGTATGCCGTCACTATTAAACTATGTTACTATGTTACTTGCATTTACACCATCTAACACTCTATACTGACAATAATGCCCATGATGCGCTGTTTAATTATCGCTTGTACAATAAAAACTTTGCAAATGTTACAACTGGTTTAAATCTGTTTTACAACATACACGGGTCATCATATATGTTGTTAGAAATTTATTGCACATATTGCAATGGCTAAGGGGATTCCAAATACGTCTTATTTGGAATCTAAAAAATATTTAGGCCCTTCTCCCAAATTAACATACTATTAGTTCCTGATTGCAGTAACTGTATTAGGATGTACTGTAAGATAACGGTATTGGAGTGGGTCACCACTCAGTAGTTATGGATTAGAGGTGCAATATCAACAGCTTACCTGTAGCCGTATAGGAAAAAGGATTAGTTAATATAGATTGTAATGATATGCACACTCGCATCTGGATTAATTGATAATTTTATTCTATATGCTCATAAAAATAAAAATATTTATAGCTCACAAGTAAACTATAATAAACTAAAATAGACTAAGTAGGAGGGTCTTTACCAAAAGGTTCCAATCAAAATATATATAGGATTTTTCCCAAAATGACAATGCAGATGATGTTTCGTACTAAAATAATATTTGACAAAATAATAATAGCAGATCACCCCAGCGCTGCGTCAGTAGTATATCAACGACATGATTAAAAAAAGAAGCACAATTTAAATGGCAAAAATATGCTTAAAATACAATAAAATCAAATAGTATTCCCTCCTATAAATGGGGTTGAGTAGAGTTCATATATATGTCATATATAAAACACATGAGTTGGTTTAGAGGTCCTTGCAGTATATATACCACTGTAGGTGTCTTTATAATTGGCTTAAAAATGTCCTTTTAGCAGGTCTATCTCCAATAGCAAGTAATGGGAGCATGTATGTAGTATCTCATAGATGGTAATGCTCCTATTATAAATGATAAATAATAAATGATAATGTCACTCCAATAGTAGTCCCCTTGGTATATATACTGCAAGGACCTCTAAAGCAACTTATGTGTTTTATATATGACATATATATGAACTGTACTGAACCCCATTTAAAGGGGGAATACTATTTGATTTTTATTGTATTTTACGCCTATTTTTTGCCATTTACATTTACATTGTGCTTCTTTTTTAATCATGGCGTTGATATACTACTGACCCAGCGCTGAGGTGATCTGCTATTATTATTTTGTGAAATATTATTTTAGTACGAAACATCATCTGCATTGTCCTTTTGGGAAAAATCCTATATGTATTTTGATCAGAACTTTTTGGTAAAGACCCTCCTGCTTAGTCTATTTTAGTTTATTTTAGTTTACTTTTGAGCTATAAATATTTCTATTTTTATGAGCATATAGAATAAAATTATCAATTAATCCAGATGCGAGTGTGCATATCATTATAATCTGTATTAGGCCTCATGCACACGAATGTGTGCCGGCCGTGCCCGTGCTGTGGGCCGCAAACTGCGGTCCGCAATGCACGGGGACTGACCGTGAGGCCACCGCATGCGGATCGCGGACCCATTCACTTGAATGGGGTCCGCGATCCGCACCGCAAAAAAGTAGTGCTTGCGCTACTTTTTTGCGGTGCGGAGGCACGGCCAGAAACACCACGGAAGCACACCGTAGTGCTTCCGTGGTGTTCCGATCCGTGCCTCCGCTCCGCATCTTCCGGATCGCGGACCCAATGAAGTGAATGGGTCCGCGATCCGTGATGCGGGCTGCACACGGCCGGTGCCCGTTTATTGCGGACCCGCCGTATGCGTTCGTGTGCATGAGGCCTTAGGATGTAGTTTGTGAATGCAGAGACACTGCGTCCATATGATCCCCACGGGAGCCTGGCTGTGTTTGACAGTCATTCTCCTGGTATAACAACCAGATTCAGAGAAATATCTTTTTAAACAACTTTTTAATTCCTTATATGTTCCATCTGTTAGCCCTTCAGTGCAATCACAGGGTAACATTGGGTACTATGGAGGGCAGTGGCCTAATAAAAGCCCTCAGGTCTACCATGGAAATAAAAACAAATATTTGGCCCTTATTTGGAGGAATATACTGTATATGTGCTGTCATGGTGGACTCATGGAAACAGAATTATCAGTAAAGCTAATACCCATTTTCCATTTCATCCGCCAAGATATAAAATGATATTCCTTAGTGGTTGGAACCTTTTAATAGCTTCAAGACTACTCAGGTCTCTTCCTCAGTCTTGTTACTATATCTGAAGATTCACATATTTATACACAACAGATCATAGGAATTAGTGAGGTGATTGAAACAAGTAATGTAAAACAGATCAATATAAGTAGATGAGCGAATAGTTGCATCAGTAGATTGTTTTAGCAGATAAGGGGTGTGAAAGTTTTATTGTCCTATGATATATATCCAACCCATGAATTTGAAGAACCTAGGAGGTTTGATACACAAGTTCCTTAAGAGATGTAGAAGGACATAAATCCATGCAACATATTCATTTCTGGTCTGAGTGTGTCAAAGGTCGTCATTAGCTTGTATTCCCTCCCCTGCTCGTTGTCTAGGGGATGGAAGACTCCGGCCGCGCTGAGGATGCCCGAACAGTCGGGTCGTCCCCGCCCCCTCGCTCCGACACAGATGCAGGAGACTGGCGGCGCTGCAGGGAGGGAGCACTTACTCAGGGCCGGCCTTTGGGGTGTGCGACCCGTGCGGTTGCACAGGGCGCTTCACTCCCGGCCAGTTTACGGGGGCGCCCTGCCAGAACGCCCCCTTAATGGCCCGGCCTGCTCCTGTACAGCGTCTTGTGCCCCCTCTCAGACCTCAGATCAGCCCACCCAGCCACTTTAAAAAAAACATACTTACCTGTCCTGCGCTGCCATCAGGTTCCGCGCTCCTCTGTCTTCCCTGCCGGCGCGCACTATGACCTGATGCAGCGTCAGGTCATAGTGTGCGCCGGCAGGGAAGACAGTGGAGCGGGAAACCTGATGGCAGCGGCAGCGCAGAACAGGTAAGTATGTTTTTTTAAAGTGGCTGGGTGGGCTGGTCTGAGGGGGGCACAAGACGCTGACCTGAGGTCTGATGGGGGCACAAGACGCTGACCTGAGGTCTGATGGGGGCACAAGACCCTGACCTGAGGTCTGATGGGGGCACATTGTGTTGATCTGAGGTCTGATGGGGGCACATTGTGTTGATCTGAGGTCTGATGGAGGCACAAGACGCTGATCTGAGGTCTGATGGGGGCACAAGACGCTGATCTGAGGGGGGCACAACCCGATGAGGGGCAACGTTGATCTGAGATCTGATGGGGCACAAGACGCTGACCTGAGGTCTGATGGGGGCACAAAACGCTGACCTGAGGTTTGATGGGGGCACAAGACGCTGATCTGAGGTCTGATGGGGGCACAAGACGCTGACCTGAGGTCTGATGGGGGCACAAGACGCTGACCTGAGGTCTGATGGGGGCACAAAACGCTGACCTGAGGTTTGATGGGGGCACAAGACGCTGACCTGAGGTCTGATGGGGGCACAAGACGCTGACCTGAGGTCTGATGGGGGCACATTGTGTTGATCTGAGGTCTGATGGGGGCACAAGACACTGATCTGAGGGGGGCACAAGACGTTGATCTGAGGTCTGATAGGGCACAAGACACTGATCTGAGGTCTGATGGGGGCACATTGTGTTGATCTGAGGTCTGATGGGGGCACAAGACGCTGATCTGAGATCTGATGGGGCACAAGACGCTGATCTGTGGTAGTACCACATTATAAGTACTAGTGTTATCTGTGATTTTACACAGGACTGCAGGCAACACTACTACATTTTCTATACTCAGATAGCCATCACTGTGTTACCTCTACAGTTACAAAGGACTGCAGGGGACATCTACTATATTATCTATACACAGATAGTTATCACTCTGTAAGGGGGCCCCCTGAGACTTTATCGCCCAAGGGCCCACCTGAACCTGGAGCTGGCCCTGGGCTGACGTCACACATGCGCAGAAGGACTCAGAGGGTGGTAGGGGAAAGTTAGCGTCTGCACTGCTGTAAGTAAGTGCCCCCAAACAATGTGATGACGGGGGGGGGGGGGGGGTTAATTGGGAGCGGGACTATATACTTAAGGCCCCATCCTTATTTTATATACTTAAGGCCCCATCCTGTATAGGATAATAGAGATGGCAGTCATGGCACACATAACTCACACATGATTAAACACCAGTGAGGGGTTTAGTGATGTGAGCTATGTGTGTTATCCCATACAGGAAAATATAGTGACAGTATTAAAAGTCAGACTGTATAGAGCTATAAATACAGTGCAGAGATATATAGAGAATAGAGTGATATAGGACAATATAGAAAGCTATAAATACAGTGCAGATATATAGTGTGATATAGGACAGTATAGAGAGCTATAAATACAGTGTAGATATATATATATATATATATATATATATATATATACTGTCCTACTCTATATATTTCTGCACTGTATTTATATACAGTCCTATATCACTCTATATATCTCTACACTCTATTTATAGCTCTATACTGTATGACGTTAGTACTGTCATTATATTTTTCTGTATGGGATAATGGAGATGGGATGGCACACATACTTCTTTAAGTAAATTTATATATAAATGGAGGGGGGGGGGCACCAAGAGAAAGTTTCGCACAGGGCTCCATCTACCCTAAGGCCGGCCCTGCCCTTACTCACCAGTGCCAGATGAAATTTTCTAACCAAACCAGTAGCATGCATCTTGTTATCTGGCACCCAAGACCTTTCTTCCGGACTGAACCCCTTCCAATGAACTAAATACTGAAATGAGTTACCAATTCTCCTTACATCAAGGACTCTAGAAACCTTGTATTCTAGTTGACCAGCAACCTCCACTGGTGGCGGAGACTCTTCTACAGGAGATACAGGTGGTACATACTTTTAAAATAAAGATTTATGAAAAACATTGTGAATACGGAAAGAATTAGGCAAGAGTAGCTTAAAAGATACAGGATTAATGATGTTCTTTGTGTAAACTTTCCTTCAAAAAGTCCCTCATAGATTGTCGTTCTGGACCAGATAAATTATAAATGCGACCTTTAGGGTATTTGGACCCCTGAATAAGATCAATAGCACAATCATAGGGCCTATGAGGGGGAAGAAAATCAGCATCGGACATGGAAAAAACATCAGAAAAATCACTGATCTACTTAGGGAGGATCTCTGACTCAATTGTGACACTGTCGCTGCAGTAACAAACCTTGCAGGCTTGATGTAATTTCTCTTCGCCAGCTTCCGGTAGTACTTAAAAGTACAAGCGTTCGGAGACTAACAAGCCCCCCGGTCTTCACCAGAGCCCGCTGCAAGGCAGGATGGATTTGGCTGCCAGGAGGTTGCAGGTTGCTTAACCTTACCAGGAAGCGGACAGCTGGGGTAAGTGCTGGGCACATAGTGGAGAATCTAGCCAAAGTCGGGGTCACCAGCAGGTTGCGGAGTCGAGGTTCAAAGCCGGGGTCAGGATCACTAGCAAGTTTGCGGAGTCGAGGTTCAAAGCCGAAGTCAGGATACACAGGGATCAAGGCAGATGAGAACAAACCGCTGGAGTACATGGAAAGGACCTAATACTCTGGCACCAGTTGGTGCTCAGAAAGAGGCTTATATAGGCCATCCCATTAGATCATGTCATGTGACCTCAGGGAGAAGTTCCAGCAATTACCTGTAATGCCACTGACTGGCCACCAGAGGGCAACCTGCATTCTGGCCACTGGAGGCCGCCAGAGCGCCGGAAATGTCGGTGCTGACAGACACGCTCTCACCGCTGGGATAGACAGGAGAGCTGTTGTCTGTAGAGATTGCCGGGTGCAACGGCTTGGGACCCGAGGTGAGTATAGCGGCGCTTTGCGCCGAATTGGGACAGACACCAGCTTCAACAACAGGTAGACAGGAGGAATTACATTTTAGCCCCCATTTTTCGAATTCGACCAGTTAATGATCGAGTTATGAACCTGGAGCCAAGGCATGCCAAGAACTATTTCCACGGGCAAATTCTTTAAGATAAGAAAAGAACAATATTCAGTATGTAGGGCTCCCACAGTCAAGGTTACTTCGGGGGTACAAAATTCCACTGTCCCACAAACTAAAGGAGTGGAATCAATGGGAATGATATGTACGGGGTTAATTAGCGGCAAAATTTGGCACCCCTAGAGACAGAGCAAAATTGTGGTCAATAAAATTAGAGGCAGACCCTGAATCAACAAACGTCTCCCCAGAACCCTTACAAGTGCCAAAAGAAACAACCACAGGTAACAACACCTTCTCTCTTACAACCTTGGGGAGTACCATATCCTTCTGGGAGTCAGGACGTTGAGATCTTCTGGAGGGAGGGAGTTTAGGACATTGCCATAACCAATGATCCGTCTCACCACAGTGGAAGCAGGCACCCCTCAGACGTCTTTGGTCCCTCATGGTAATTCCGAGCTGCATAGGTTCTTCTTGACAATCCTGGAGCAGGGATCTCGGGGGTGGAGATTCGGGTTTAACTACCACCTGAGGTATCGTCTGACGTTCTCTGTGTCTTTCCCTGATGCGTCAGTCCAGTCTAATGGCTAAGGTCATGGTCTGTTCTAAAGTGTCAGGAGAGGGATAACTTACTAGCGTATTCCGAAAGTCCTAACCTGAACTGACACTTAAAGGGGTATTCCCATCTCACAAATATAGTTTGTAGAGTTAGATTTAGCCATACCAATATTATTACTAATAGAAAGTATTTATATAAAATGTACCGTTTAGAAGATTTGTCTATTTGTATATCCATTGTCCCACACACATCAGTCAGGCCGTTGCCCCTAGTTACGACCACCGTGGCCATGTAGTAGTGGAGGCCGGCTTTCTCTTGTTCAAACCCGCTCTGAGGTAACTGCTGTATTGTGAACGCACATTGCATGAGCATGCGGAGACACATCTTATTGTTGTAGCATTTTTGTCTGCGCTTCCAAAACGCAGAGAAAAGGATCCTGTTCCAAGATCAATTCATCTATATGGAGCAGGATCCGTTTATAAAGTCTGCGTTTTGGACTGGTAGTGTCCAAAACGCAGATGTGAAAGTACCTTAAGATGTGTCTGCGCCTGCTCATGTAATGTTCGTTCACAATAAGCAGTTACCTCAGAGCAGGTTTGAACATGAGCAAGCCGACAACCACTACTACATGGCCACGGTGGCCGTAACTAAGGGCAACGGCCTGACTGATGTGTGTGGGACAATGGATATACAAATAGGCAAATCTTCTAAACGGTACATTTTATGTAAATACATTCTATTAGTAATAATATTGGCATGGCTATATCTAACTATACAAACTACATTTGTGAGATGGGAATACCCCTTTAAGTGCTGGATCGTTCCAGCCAGAAGAAACACACTACCTCCGAAACTCAGTGCAATATTCTTCTACGGGCCTTTTACCCTTAAATGACTCTCTGCCATAGCCGACTTATCAGGTTCATCATATAATATGCCCAGGGCCTGAAAAAACGCCTCAACAGAAGTCAGACATGGAGAGTCTGGAGGAAGAGAATAAGCCCACTCTTGCGGGTCACCCTGCAACAGAGAGATAATGATTCCCACTCTCTGTTGCTCAGAGCCCGAAGAATGTGGGTGCAAATTGAAATAGTTATGAAAAACGTTACACAAAATCTACGTTAACCCGAGAAACAGTCGGGCAATTTGACTCGGGGCTCAAGATTCTGCAGTGAAGAAGCCGCTACAGGTGAGGTCTGAAGCTGCTCCTGCTGCTGCAGCCTCTCTGCCAGCTCCTGCACCATCTGGGCGAGATTATGCATCTGATCCATAAGGACCCGCATAGCGTCCATGGGTATTAGTTGGGCCTGTGATTCTTTCACATAAAAGGTAGGGAATAGTGCAGCCTTCAGCTCAATCCACACCACTATCCCTACCTACTTGCACAGTCCGTCCTAACCGACGGTGCGCAACTGGACCTTCACTTAAGTCCCACGGAAGAGTAGACAATTACAGACAGTAATTGAGGCTGATGAATCTCTTACTCTATCGCTGCTCAGTTAGGTTTGCACTTAAGTACAGCTGATACTGTACTTGAACTTTAAGCGTGCTAGGTCTAAGTCAGATGTCTAAGCCTTGTTGAAGAAAGTCCAAAGTTTTTTGTATGACTAGTTCTTCCAGTATATCCTGTTGCAGGGTAACCAGCATTAAGGGGCGACCAATATGACAATATGACTATCACCGGTGCAGGTATGGCCGTTTCATAGACCTGCGGCCCACAAAGTACTCCTTGCCGTCCGCAAGGAAGCCACAGCCTTGCTCCACTGAAAATCATAGGACGGTTCCAGTGTAGGGTCTCCCGGTCTCGGATGGTCCAGTACTTAGATGACCCAGTCCTCCACCGCATTCTTGTAGTCCCATAGGGTCTGGGCGTGAGCCATCACTGATGCAGGCACAATGATATTCTGCCACATGGAAGGTGTTGTTGTTGTGCTCCAGCTGCCTCCGCCGCACCAGCCGGCACGGCGAACATCGAGTCAGGAGCCAGTGGGATTCTCTTGGCCAATTGTGACACTGTGAACTGGACGGTGGGTCGGGGTACTCGCTACCAAACACCATCTTTCCCCACTTTGCTCGTAGTTGTTTCGCCATGCTGTGGTATCTTGTTCACCGCTGGCTTGAACTGGAGAGGAGGGCGGAGTAATGAGGGAGGAGTCTTCACTCCCTATACTTGCAAATAGTTCCCGGTTGGTTTTTCCCGCTTCTGAGGGGGGGGCGTATCTTCACTTTCCCGCTCTTGAGGGTATATATATATTATATATATCTGTAATTAGACTTACCGGGAATTCTGTTTCCTTGAATCCACCATGATGGCCACAGATGAGATTAACCCCTGGACCTCTGCAGGAGCAGGAACACACAGAGATAGAGAGTTTAAAAGCCCCCACCCACTCTCATCCTTCAGTGTTTACAGATTATCTAAGTGGGTGCTAATCTTTAAAAGCTATGGACACCTTTGTGCACTAAAAATCAATAACCCCATATCTTACTGTAATGCAGCACATAATAAAATTGCACTTGTTAGTTTACTGGTATCAGCTTTGCTTCACATGCATTCAGAAATGCTCTGATATGATTTTTGCTGCCTGCTGTCTTCTGAGAAGCTCTGTGGGTGTTCCTGTTGATTTCACATGCACCAGCACAGCTCTGCTGCCCCGCCCCCACATCCTGTTACACAGCACGGCTAGCAGCTTCTAACATACAGTATAAGCAAGCTTGCAAATAACTTGGTAGTAAGATTTCATTCCAATCCACAACATGGTGAGCCTTACAGTATGCTACAGCCTATAATCAGCATCTAGTTCTCACTTTCCCTTCTGTAAAAAGTCCATTATTTGTAGACACAATAGATATTTCTGCTGATAACGTTAGTACAGATATCTATAGTCAGAACCATGGCGTAGAACCATACACAGGATACAGATCTCATTGCTGACAGCTCTCACTACATGCACTCTCTTTTGAACACAGTATTGTGTGTGCAGTCTCTTCTGAATACAGTATTGTGTACAATCCGCACAGTGAGCGGTCACTTCTCCCACACAGATTAGTACAGTGATGACACAATATGCTATGTACACATAGAGGTACATGGTGGGGAAAGGGGGGGGGATTTATCAAAACTGGTGTAAAGTAGAACTGGCTTAGTTGCCGATAGCAACCAATCAGATTCCAATGAAGCTGTGAAAAATGAAAGGTGAATTCTACTTTACACCATTTTGATAAATGACTATATATATAAAGAAAAAATGACATTGCTCTCAAACACTTTATTCACCCCTGTGGTCGCAATGTTTTCAGCTCATTCACAGTCATGCATTATGCATTAACAGTTATGCATTAACAGCTCATTCATAGTCTTTTTTTAAGCTATGAGCTAAAACGTTGCAACTAGTGTATCTAGTTCGGCGCACAAGGTTTAGGTTATCTAAAAATTCCATTATGGACTGCGCTACCATGGACCAAAACACAGATACCGGCCATGTGCGTTCCGCATTTTGCGATCCGCACATGGCCGGCACTATAGAAATGCCTATTCTTGTCTGTGGCTGCCGACAAGAATAGGACATGGTCTATTTTTTTCCGGGGCCGGGGAACGGAAGTGCGGATGCGGACAGCATCTTTTGCGGCCCCATTGAAAATTGCAGAACAGATGCAGACCCATTATGCAGACGTTTGAATGGACCCTTAGTTATGGTCTGTGGTAGCGGAATCCATAACAGAATTCTTACATAACCTGAACCTTGTACGCCAAACTTGAAACACAAGTTCCCTCATGCCTAGTTGCGAGCACAGGGGTGAATAAAGTGTTTTTCCTTTCACTCATTTTTTTATGAGAGTGCTGCCATTTTTTAAATTCTTATATTGTCCTGAATACGTTGCCGGATTCATTGGCCTGCACCTCCATATTGGTAATCGGCCTGATGTTGGTCCTGATGAAGGGTTTCTCCTGCTGTAAATAAATTTCTTGCTAGAGGTAGTTGTGCGTTGTGTGTGTGTGTGTGTGTGTGTGTGTATATATATATATATATATATATATATATATATATATATATTCTAAGGGATCGTATCCTCTCAGGGGGTCGACATCACACAATATCTTCAAAACACGGGGATTTTCAGGTTTATTGGCACCAGCACGCCAAAACAAATCATAAAAACAACACCTGCCCGGCTGGGCTCTGACTAAACCTAGTTCAGCTAACTCACCTAAATACATACGCTGTTCACACACAGCTTTTAAGTGCGTCTTCCTCAACCGATCAGTCCAGCAGCCTCCTTGCAGCAGCCGTACCTTTGGGGGGAGATGGTCCAATCGTCCTCCCGACTATTACCGTGTGACCCTCTTTTCCTAGAGACCACATAGAGACACCGCAGGCTCTAACCTCTCAGTTCTCCTCAGCCTTTCTTTCTCCCAGGCTTCCTCAGCCTTGTGGCCCCCCATCCCTTCTGGCTGGGACCACACGGGCCCTCTCCAGGTCTGTTCCCTGGGGCCCTCTCTCTCCAGACTGACACTGAGGGCTGGTTTATCACAGCAGTAATTACACCCAGGTGGCCTCACCTGTGGTGGAATAGGGATGTGGACTGGAATATCCACCCCCTCCAGACCTCTATGAAGCGTGAGGCCTGTCACTGCCTCACAATATATATATATATGTGTATATTACTCTTTTTGTGAGGCAAGGTAACCAAAAATGGCTGTTCTGGCACAGTTTTTATTTTTTGTTTTTTTTCAATGTTCACCTGATAGGGTAGGTAATGTGATATTTTTATAGAGCAGGTCGTAACGACGCAGCGTTACCTATTATGTCTATTTTCAATTTTATTTTGGATTTACACAATAAAACATTTTTGAAAAAAAAAATCATGATTTTGTGTCTCCATTTTCTGAAAGCTATATTTTTTTGGCAAATAAAATATGTAAAGAGGCCGCGCTACTCCTATCACCAGAGAAGTAAAAATTCAGTCCTCCTTTTCCAGGTCAGAAGCGCTTGATGTAGTCACACATCGGTACTGGGGTAGATCGTCTCACTATGCCCCTATTGTATAATAAAAGGGCATCAATAGTGAAGCACCGCAAGTCCAAGTGTTATTTTTATAATTTATTATACTCACAAGGATTAAAAAAGTCATAGGCACATCATAAAATAGCATGTCTTGCTTCCTCATAGCCCGACTCGAGTTTCGCTGCCGCTTCGTCAGGGGCTCCTCCTACTCACTACCTCAAGCATCTTATTTAGCTCTTAATTAGAAACACATGCACATGCTAATACAATCACACAAATACATCTTTTTACAAACAACATCATAGATAAAAAAAATGATAAAGGGGGGGCGTGGCTTGCGATGAGCGAGTGAAGACGCACCTGATGTGAGCTCCGCTGCATCCCTCGCTATTCTAAGCCTCACACGCTGCAAAAGATGGGGAAAACCACCAAAAAGGGTAGAGCCCGTCCATCGGCTCCCCTGACAGCGTCTCACGGCGATTTAAGCGCTTATTTCAGCCGCACGGCCGATTCTCCTGCTCCACACATGGGAGACGCTGCTACCCAAGATGGCAGCGCCAGTCTCCCCTGCCTTTCCTCTGAGCGCGGCGCCGGACTCTCAGCTGCACGCCGCTCCCTCTCAGCTCCGCCGACGCCGAGACCTGCCGCAGAGCCCCAGCCTCTGCTTTCTATGACCTGTAATGAAAGCCCCCCTCGGCCACAGCGGGCACATGAAGGTCCGGTGCTTCCCGCCACCGCCGCGCACGTGGAAGCCGCGGCTGCTAGCCGCTCTACACCTCAGGCAAGTCCAACTGCCTCCTCTGTTACCCACCTACCTCTGCTGCTCGCTCCGGCGTTACCCTCTGCTGCCATATACACTCAGGAGTCCGCCCTCAGACCTGGAGCACAGTCTTTCCAGCCACAAAGGTACTCCATAGGGAAAGCCTCCTCTGGTCAGCTCAATGCACAGGCCTCGCCTCCACAAGACCCCCATGCTGATCTCAGGCCCAGGGATACTTTGATGCATGCCCCACTTCAAGAGCCAGCACCAAGTCAGGATGCAGGGGGTCGTAGTTCTAGAGGCCCTCTTTCTCCGCCGCACTCACCCACTAACTCTCTGGCAGCCTCCCCCCACTGGTCCACGGGCTCCTCATGGGGCGGCTCCCAGACTGGGACCCTGGGGCGATCACCCGCATTAAAGGGGTCCATCTCAGTCACTCAGGACCCCATTCCTAATGCTCCAGCCTCTGCACGCCTGAGTCCTCTCATGCCGGTCTCTCCTCCACCCCCAATATTGCATGCCGCGGATGATTCTAGGCCTCCCACCATGGCGGATCTACGGGCGCTAGTTCATTCTCTTCCCACCAAGGAGGACCTCTCTAGCTTTGCCTCCAGTATCCTTCATGAATGTAAACAAGAGTTCGCTCAATTCAGAACGGACTTATCTTCCTTATCCACCCGGGTGGACTCTATTGTTCAGGACCATACTGCCGTTGGGTGGCAATAGTGCAAACGCTTCAAGACCGCAATAAGGTTCAAGAATCGCAAATTCATGCTCTCCAGCAGCACCTGGACGACCTAGAAAACCGCGGTAGGCGTAATAATCTTAGAATCAGAGGTCTCCCAGAGTCCGTTTCTAGTGCAGACCTATTCCCTGCCTTGTTGTCCATCTTTAATGGTCTTCTGGATCGCCCTAAGTCCACTTATATTGAAATTGACCGTGCTCACCGAGCGTTGCGACCGCCAGCTCCTGAAGGCTCCAGACCCAGGGATGTGATTTGTAGGATCCATTTCTACGCACTAAAAGAACAGATCCTGTTCAATGCTCGTCAACGTCAGTCCCTCTCATTTGGAGATGCTCCGATCATGATTCTCCAAGATCTCTCTCGTTATACACTAGCCCAACGAGCTGCTCTGAACCTCTACTTACCTTACTCAGGGATGAGGGAATTCCGTACCGTTGGGGATTCCCCTTTGCTCTTATTGCAGGACATAGAAGTAATACTGCTACGCTGCGTTGTGCTGCGGATCTCCCTGATTTTCTACAACATTTCAACTTGCCTCAACTGAATCTTGGCCAGTGGCCCTCCTTTGACCCTCCCGCCTATGCGACTCCGCAGAGACTTCCGAACTCCCAGAACTCCACAAGAGGAGCCCCTGGCGGCATTTCCCGGAAACTCCAGGAGACGAACACGCCGGTTTTGATGGACCATTGAGACACTCTCAGTCTTCTACATCTACCTGAGGACTTTCTATTGTACATGCGAATCCTGCAGAATATGCTACGAGGAGACTCTGGTTTTTCCCATCGTTTTGTTCTCTGATGTCCAGACTCATTTTGCCTCCAGCAGCGTGTGAGGCTTGTTCATTCTGTTTTTTCTTTTCATCAGTTCGTAGTTTGAGGGTTCAGTTGGGCCCCTTGTTCTGAGCTTCCACCCACCCCACATAGCTTGAGACACCTCCCTTAGAGTTTAGTCTCTGAGGCAACTGTCTCTTTAGACCAATTGGTCTTGTTACTCTGTATTTGCCACCTTACTAGATCTTTGCAGATCTATTAAGGTTCCCCCCCTTTTTTTTTTTTTTTTTTTCCTTTTCTCCTCTCCTTGCCTCAATCCCTTCCCTTTTCCTACCCTTTCTGTCTAAATTTCTGGTACTCTCTTCTTCCTCCTACGGTCCCCCCTCCTAACTCTTTCACTTTAAGTCTACAGGGTACGACGTGACTCCTCAGATGGCGTCGCTCAAGATTGCGTCCTTTAACGCAAAAGGGCTTAATTCTCCTAACAAAAGATCCCAGGTACTCCACCATTTCCACAGGCAAAAGGTACACATTGTTTGCTTTCAAGAGACCCATTTTAAGGAGGGCTCAGTGCCTTGTATTCGTCATCGCCATTACACCACATGGTATTTCGCCAATAACAAGGCGAATAAATCTAAAGGAGTCGCCATAGCGCTTCACAAATCTCTGACGTGCCAATTACTGGACTGTACGGTGGATGACAATGCCAGGTACTTGGTTTTATCTTTAAATATCAGTGGGAAGGAATTCACTTTTCTAAATGTTTATGTCCCCAACCAGGGTCAGGTCCCCTTCTTAGTTGACTTTATAGATAGGGTCTTACCTAAACTCAGAGGCACAGTGGTCTTATGTGGAGATCTGAATCTTACCCTTGACCCCACATTGGACAACTCATCAGGGCGAGCTGTTCTCTCTTACCAAGCCATTAAGAAAATCAAAAGAGCTTTCCTTCAAATACAGCTTAGAGATCCTTGGCGTTTACAACATCCCTCGGATAGGGACTACACCTTCTACTCCGCACCGCATTCCTCATATAGTCGTATTGACTATATTTTGTTACAACATTCAGCCCTCACCTGGCTGGATTCTACTTCCATTGGCTCCATTTTGTGGTCTGATCACGCCCCGATTTACTGCACTTTACAATTACCCTTCCTCTCTAAGACAGAGTGGACGTGGAGACTGAATGAGTCCCTACTTCTTGATTCGGTTTGTGCTGCAGATGTTTCGCAATCCATTTCGAATTTTCTGGACGATCATGAATCGGACACCACCTCCCATCCTATGCAATGGGAAGCCCTCAAGTGTGTGCTTAGGGGTGTTTTGATCAAACATGGCACTCGAATCAAGAGGGAGAAGGCACATAGTCTCTCCTTAGCTCTGAAAAGAGTAGCTACCCTGGAGCTGTCCCATAAGCGTGCATTGTCCGCACCTATTTTACGGGACCTTCAGGATGCCCGTTTAGAAGCTAAGCGCTTGTTGGAACGCTCTTATCAGAAAATGTTGCTGTCCTGTCGCAGTAAATTTTATGAATATGGTAATAAGAGTGGACGCTTGCTGGCTAGAGCCCTCAGGAACCAATTTGCTGCTACCCATATCCCAGCAATTAAAACCCTTCCAGGTCAGTCGGTACACACTACGCCAGACATTACTGCTGCCTTTCATTCATTTTATTCTGCCTTGTATAGCTTGCCTGATTCGTCCGCGGCGCTGGACCCGCCTTCCTCATCGGGCTGCCAAGTTGACGGCCCGAACAATCTGCCAGTCTTGAGACTCCTTTCACAGCTGAGGAGCTTCAGGAGGTTATCAAGTCTCTCCCGGGAGGTAAGAGTCCAGGCCCGGACGGTTTCACGGCCAGGTTTTACAAGGAATACCTGGACAAATTAACCCCCCCTTTACTCCGGGTCTTTAATGAGGTGTCGCCTGGGCTCCCCTTCCCGACACAGTCCACTGCGGCACATATTACGGTTCTTCCCAAACCAGGGAAGGATCCCCAGTTATGTGCGAGCTATCGCCCAATCTCGCTTCTGAACGTTGATTTAAAGATCTACGCAAAACTTTTGGCTAACCGCCTGAATGCTTATTTACCTTCCTTGATTCACCCTGATCAGGTGGGGTTTGTGCCGGGGAGGGAAGCTAGGGACAATACTCTCAGGACATTGGACATAATACATTATGCCAAGACACATAAGGTACCGCTTGTGGTCCTGTCCCTTGACGCCGAGAAGGCCTTTGACCGGATCTCCTGGCCCTCTTTGCGCTCTACACTGACACATATCGGTTTGGGTCCTTGGTGTATGTCCAAAATACTTACCTTATACCTAGCACCTTCGGCCAGATTGAAAATAAATGGCACTCTTTCCCCCTCCTCTTGATTCGCAATGGTACTCGGCAAGGTTGTCCACTGTCCCCCTTTTATACGTCCTTGTCATGGAACATCTGATGGCCGCAATTAGAGATAACCCTGACATTACGGGTATCCAAATAGGGAATCGGGTGCACAAATGTGCTGCGTTCGCAGACGACCTTCTATTGTATATTACAAATCCGAGGGTGTCCCTCCCATGTCTGCAACGGGAACTGGACTGCTTTGGTGCATGGTCCAACTACAAAATTAACATGACTAAGTCCCATGCTTTAAATGTTTCTTTAGACTCAGCTTAGTGACTTCCCTTAAAAGCTCCTTTCCTTTTACCTGGCCAAATGGAGGTATTACATACTAGGGATCCGTGTCTCCTCGACCTTATCACACCTATACCAGGATAATTTGCCCCCTCTTTTGGCTCGCTTTCACAAGGACCTGGACTCCTGGAACCGGAAAGAATTTTCGTGGTTCGGGAGGGTCAGTATAATTAAGATGAACCTACTTCCCAAGCTATATATCTCCTGCAGACCATCCCCATCCGGATTCCTTTAACTTTCTGGACTCAGATTCGCAGATTATTTCTGAAATTCATCTGGTCTCCAGGTAAACCGCGAATTCGTTGGGAAGTACTAAACTCGCGCCAAGGAGGCGGGTGGGGTTGGTCTTCCGGACTGTCGTCTCTATTATCATGCTACTGCTTACGCACGGCTGTTAGACATGTTCCGGCTGCATACTAAGAAATGGTGGGTTCAGATTGCGAGGGACTTAGCGCCATGCGCGTTAACCACAATCCCATGGGTACGAGATACCCTAAGAGGTAGGAACTCCTCGCTCTCTTTTACCTCAGCCCATACTTTTGCCATACTGAAAAATATTGGCCCTACTGTCTCCCTTGTGGATACACAGGGACCCCTCACTCCTATCACGGACAACCCGTTATTCCCCCCAGGCGCCTCCTCTTCTCCCTTTCTCACAGGCACCAAACTCTCACCTCTCCGCTTTTATCAGGTACTCTCGGGCTCATCTCTGAAGGCTTTGTCCTCTATACTGGATAATACCCCGCTTATGACCAGACACAATTTCGAGTACATTCAACTCCAACACCTATTTGCTTCTCTCCGGACCAGCTACGACTTCACTAGGAAGCTTACAGTTTTCGAACAGGCATGTCTTGCACCGTCAGCGGTCTTCCGAGACATCTCTTTTATTTATAAACTACTTCTCCAACAGCGATCGTCCTCTCCTCCACCATTTTGTGCTGCATGGGAACACGACCTGAACATCACACTATCCCTCAGCTCAATGGCTCAGATGCTATATCTTACGCATAAAAGCTATGGTAGCGACAAGAGCACAAGAAGACATGCTATAAATCTTGTCCCGATGGTATAGAGTTCCGACATTTATTACACAGGTGGTTCCCTGCGTCACAGATAGATGCTGGAGATGTGGAACATCTGAGGGCTCCCTGCTGCATATTGGTGGCACTGTCCGGGTCTGCGAGAGTTTGGAATTCTGTTCGCGGGCCATACTTAAATCACTAATTTCCCAATCCCAAACACGCCTGAGGCATTCCTCCTTTACATCTTTGATCTCAATATTCCTGCCTACAAAAACTCATTGCTCCGATTTCTTATTCAAGCCGCTAAAGCGGTTAATTCCAAGGCATTGGAAGTCAACAACCCACCAACTCTTGAGGAATGGTATGATGAAGTGATGTCCTATCAGAGGATGGAGGAGCTCATAGCGCTTTCTCCGTTGTTGTACACCGCGCTTCTTGAAGGTGTGGAGTTCTGGGATGACTTCAGGGCCTCGGGGGCTTACAGATCCCTCTAATCTAGGACCTGCAGATTCTCTTTTCTACTCTCCTCTCTCTTCGTTCCTCCTCTCCCCCTCCCCTCCCTCATCGTCTTCATTATCTCTGACCTCCCCCCACCCCGTCCCCCCCCTTTTTTTTTTTTTTTTTTATTGTTTTTGAGAATATCTCATATTTGTAGAGAAATATTGTGCACAGGAAGTCAATTATTAATGTCAATATCTCTTGTTTGTGCCTAGGGCTTGTTACCTTTATTATTCATGTTCTGATTTATATTACAAAATATGCTTCTGGTTTTGACCTTGTATTTCGGCTTTGTATGTGCAGATGCCTTGTATAACTTTTAAACAAAACAAAAAATCTTGTAAAACCCAATAAACATTCAATGTTAAAAAAAAAAAAAAAATGATAAAAAGTCCCAGTATTCAATCATTCTCCTATATACCAATCCATATCAAACATTTTATATCACAAACAAAATAAATAAATATAAAACTAATATACATGAACTAACTTCATTTTTTATGTGTCTCCAATCTCTATTCACAATCCAATTTATTTGAGAAACATACTCCCAAAGCCCCACTCTCATATCTATAGAAAACATTTTTTTTAATTAAAAATACTTCCTTATATCATCAGTCGCTGTTCACACCAGGGGTATATCCTCCAAAAACGCTAGCCCTATTATATTGGTTGAACGACAGGATGCACATCTACATCTGTCTTACTAATATCTATTATATACACATCCTTCTCATAGGTGATCCCAGAAGCTCTACAAGCGCTACACAGACTTTAAAAAAATAAAAATAAAAAAATGCTAATATGCGCCAGCAACCAGTCATGATGTTTATATACGTCCTATTAGTCCATCCACCCTAACTAGGGTTGTACCACACAGGATTTTAGATCTAACTCTATATTTAACCCATTGGGTTGTAGGGAGTTCATCCTGTAAATCCACTCAACCTCTGGATGGTTTATCAGGGCCACAGGGTCACCTCCTCTCCACTTCTGATTAACTCTTTCAACCCCCATAAAAGTTAACCCTCTAGGGTCCTGATTGTGTTTGGCTAGAAAATGTGCAGACGCACTGTGTGTTTTTAGGCCTTTTTTTATATTACGAACATGCTCTTGAATTCTTATTTTCAATTTCCTGAGGGTTCGACCCACATACTGGAGGCCACAAGGGCACTCCAGTACGTAGATTACCCCCATAGTCTCGCATGTAATCTCCCTTTTTTATTTTTATTATTTCTTCCTTCCGTCTAGTTTTTATTCCCTGTACAGAGAACCTTCTTATTCTGTTTGTTGCGGCCCCTACAAGGAAGACAGAAGCCGCATCAAGTGAATTTGCACTTATTATTTTTCCTCTCTTTAGTAGTAATATAACTCCGGACCAAGTGATTTTTAATATTAGGTGCTTTTTGAAAATGACCCCCGGTTTTATCGGGGATCACACACCCAGTACTGGGGTCATTTTTTGAGAACAGACCAGTTTTTCTTAGCGCATTTTTAATCAAGCCCGCACTCACATTAAATTGAGTGAGAAAAGAAAACTTAAACCTCTCATTGTTGTTTTTATTTTTGCTATCTTCTTTCTTTTCTATCACATCATTATTGTTTGCCTTTTAGTTCTATCTCCTTAATTTTGTTCTTCTAGTATATTCCTCTGATAACCTTTTTCCACAAAACGCTCTTGTATGATTTTTCCTTGCTGTCTATACA